>JACEEZ010026450.1:161417-168917 GCA_016584305.1 Chionoecetes opilio
CATTTTTGGGGAGCACCACAAGTTTCCCAACACCATGGAAAGAGAAGCATCCCCACACCATTAAGGAATCTGGGAATCTTACAGTGTTGTGTGTGAACTTTGGCGCGTACGGATCACTGCCCGGGAGGCGATAAACTTTCTTTTTCCTGCTGCTGGTAACTGTAAATTTTGCCTCATCACTCCAAAGTACTCCTTTCCAGTTCTCAGTATCCCAAGGGAGGTACTTGCGGCAGAACTGAAGT
The DNA here is from genome assembly GCA_016584305.1 of Chionoecetes opilio. Lineage (NCBI taxonomy): Eukaryota > Metazoa > Arthropoda > Malacostraca > Decapoda > Majidae > Chionoecetes > Chionoecetes opilio. The sequence goes on from JACEEZ010026450.1 coordinate 161,660, forward strand.
CTGTTGTCCTTATGAACCTCTTTTAGGAGAGGTTTAGGTCGCGCAACAAAGTATTTAAATCCAAGGTCGTCATGGACTCGACGTCGCACTGTCCTGACAGACACTTCACCCAGCAGTACATGGTTATTTTCCTTTAATTGTCTGCCGGAAATACTGGGACACTTATCAACATCACGCTTGATGATGTTTAATGTTCTTGGGTGGGTTTTACGGGGCCTGCCAGGGGGTAATTTTTTCCGCGGCAAATCGTCGTCACCAGAGTTTGAAATTTGTTGCACCCAACGGCTGACACTTCTCACACTAACGCCTGTGTTTTCAGCAATATCTTTCACTGAGTGTCCTGCCTTGTGGAGTGACGAAATAGCACTAATGTCATCACTTGTCACTGGTCTATACCTCCCATAGTCCACAGAAGAGGCAAGATAGAGGCAAAACGCTGTTGTCTTAAAATGCCGCGGGCTGGCAACTCCTCCGCGGCACCTCCCTGCACAGGCTGTAATGGATCACTGGGTGTCGTGACCTTGAGCTCAGTGACAACTGACAACACAGAGCACTGCCCCAGTTTCCCTTGCAGAGTTGCCAAATGCCCAATAAATTAAAATATGAGAGTATGTTTAGTTTTTCTGTAGTTTGCTCTGGGAACCGGTTTGCCTTTGTTTATAACGTGAAAATGCAGCGCTACTCATGATGTTGGCAGAAATCCCTCTATACACACTACTGCAGAGGGTGATATAAATTGTTTGATTATGCTTAATAGACGTTAGACGTAGTGGGATGCCGTCAAAGTATAAAATTCAAAGTAAGCAGCCATCCTTCATAATTATTATCGAATGTGTTCTGCGCGTTAGGCATAGGACCGACGACGCCAATATTTACGTCCGCTACTGTATATATATATATATATATATATATATATATATATATAATATATATATATATATATATATATATATATATATATATATATATATATATATTATATATATATATATATAATATATATATATATATATATATATATATATATATATAAAATCTTTACAAAAAAAAAAAAAAAAAAATTGATAAAAAAAAAAAAAAAAAAAAACTACGCCATTGCATGCCAGCATAGGCTATAAGCCAGGGGCGTATTTAGGATCTTGAAACATTGGGGGCTTAGCCCAGCCAAGGGATCTTCTCATTTTTACAGGAAAATTTTATTTATGAGTATAATTAATACTATAAGATGTGAGACTGCTCTACCAAAAGGCTCCGGTAATTTGCTTAGGACAACTTTCGAATCATGAAATTAAAATAAAATTACGACAATCTGAGTTGGGGTTCAACTTCGTTATTATTTTAATTTTCATCAGGAGTAAAACCCTAAGAAAAAGAAAGCTTTGGCGTGAAGAAGCAGTCATATAGATTGTATATTCATAATGCTTTGTTCAATACTGAAATCTGACCAACCTCAATGCAACTGGTCTTGCAATTTTTTTTTTTTTTTTACATCACAAAGGACTGGCCAAGGACACACAAAAATGCATTTCGAAAAAAATGCATTTTTGTTAACTGTGTCTTCTTGTCCATCTGATATTCTCTTCTTCACCTCTCCAAAAAGTCTTTTGGTGTCTCTTGTCATGCACTCCTCATCTCCTCTGTTCTCTCCACCTCTCTCATGTCCTGCTCATAAAAAGGATGCCATCAGCATACGCTAAGTAACATCTAACCAAATATCTTGCTTTTTACTAAAATTTGATGTTGGCCCCAGTCAGAGCTTATCTTATTTTTGAGAGAAAAAAAATATAATAAAGAAATAAAAAAAAATAAAAAAATAAAAAAAGGTATTCGAGATCCGAGGCTATTCATAAAACATTCGGGGCTACAGCCCCCAATGCCCAGGCCTAACTACGCCCCTATTATAAGACACTATCAATGAGAGTGGATGACAGTTTTTGTCAGTTCATGTGAAAGGGCAACATGGAACAAAATATTTTGAGAAGCTAATAGATAAGTTAATGAATAGATTAACGTGTACAATTAAACAAATGAATAGCTTAAACACACTAATGTCATGTCTTGTGACCAAGACACCCGACCATTGATCAAATCAGATGGGTGTCATCACAGCCGTGACAGTGCCTTGTGATGTCAGCAGCGAGGCTGGGCTGTGTGCACGGCCTGCTCCGGTAAGTCACCACGTGCAATATTTAAATGGTGGTAACGTGGTGGGCGGGGCTACACATCCTCTTATGGAGCCTCTCCCATATTTGGCCGTGACCATTTCCTTATATGGTGAACTTTGCCATTATAGAGGTGAGAATAAGTATTGCTCCGCATCCAGCGTAAATGTTTTTTATGTGATTTTACAGAAAAACCTGTATGAAACAATATAGTTTGATTATAAAGTGTAAGGTTAGATATTGTTTCCATGGTAAGGTAATAGAGAGCCAGGTGTCAGGGTGGCTGGGAACTAATGCAGTGCGCGGAGGTGGCGAGGAGGAAGGGTGCTGCGCGGCGCGAGAAATCAGCTGTGTTGGGATGTTTATGTTCAGTCGTGTTGTAGCCGGGAGAGCGGAAGGAGTGGATCATACTGTGCTGGATTGTTTGAACTTTGTGGTCGTGTTCTTGTGGTGTGGAGTCAAATATGTGCTTTTGGTGTTTTTAGTGATTGATACAAGATGCAAAGCCAAAGCCATAACAACATTGATGACAAATTTGGAATGAATTTCGGTTCCTTTGACCCGGAGCTGTTTTCACAGCCCCACATGGGCGCCCCCATGACCGGCATGGGCGTGGGCACGAAACGATCGGCCCACGACGCCGGCCTTGACAGGGACCCGCTGGGACTCTCCTCAGACGACGACGGGGATTTGCTGAAGAAGGACGACAAGATGAACCCGTCGTCGAGTCGTGAGCTGCACCACCAGACCTCCCTGGACCCGCAGCAGCAGAACAAGAACAATTTGCCCAACGGCAAGAAGACCAAGGGCAGGGTCAAGATTAAGATGGAGTTTATCGACAACAAATTGCGGAGATACACCACCTTCTCCAAGCGAAAGACCGGCATCATGAAGAAGGTAAGGGTGTTGGTGTGTAAATGTGTGTGTGTGTATGTGTGTCCGCCAGCCCTGTACCTGGCTGTCGCGGCCCTGCACCGAGCGTGACATCATCATATGGTTCAACATAGCCTGCACAGGGCCAGTAAGGGCTGTGCAGGGCAGTGCCAGTGTTCAGGCACCCTCACTTGTGTCATTATGCGTGCACAAGCATAAGCGTTTTGCATAACGCATCAAATGTAAGTGTTGATGCAGTGTGCCTGCAACCCGAGGAGCGGCGCTACGCTCCCGCCGGGGCCCGCTGAGCCGTAGAGTGCGGGGCAGGGAGGGGCCAGGGAGGTGGGGCTCCCTGTTGATCTTTAGTTTTTTACAAGTAATTTTTCCTCGGCTGCCGTGGCGTCGGGCTGCCCCTCCCGCCCCTCAGGGAGCGTGTGGGTAACGAGAAAAAAATAAATAGTGGCAGGAGGCGGTGGCGGCGGTCGGTTACCGTGGCGGCGGTGGCTGACTGTCTGCCAAGTGCCAAGCTATTTTCGTTCTTACCGAGCTGTTACCGAGACGGTGAGGTAGAAACCTGCACATGGGCCACTGATGGGCACCAACGATGGGCACTGGGCAGGATCGGCTATGGTGACGCTGGCAGCACGCAATCTGAGGGACGCGTGACCAGAGTGACAGTCAGTGATAGCAGATGCGGCTTAATTAACGCAGTGACATAAATCGTACCATTCAGCGATGATACATATCATCAAATTCTGTATAAACACATTCTTGGAGTTTTCATGAAATCATGTGATAGGTACTTCGTGAATACCGTGCCCTACGGAAAGGAGCGCGGGGCAGCAGGTACGCAGACAGGCTAGGGGAGGAGGGGCCTGCAGTACTGTCATCATTCGTTGCTGATTTGCACTCGTAATTCACAATGACGTGGGGAGGGAGAGCGGTATGCTTGATTGGATTGCATGGCGGGGCGGTAGTAATAATTATCATGATAACTCGCGTATTTGTCTGCCCAACTGGCCCAATATTCACCCGCGTTCTCGGCTTTATTTTATTATTATCATTATATTATTATTATTATTATTCGCATCTTCATCATGAAAGTAATAAGAGTGCGTCCCTGGGGAAGCAAGAAATAGGAATACTGTGTAGATTATTCCCCAGAGTATTCACGTTAACTTAGTATTGAAATATATGACGGAATTATAGGATTCTTGGTATTCACGTGTAGCCTCAAAGCGGAAGAGAAGAAAATAATGGAGACGAAAATGTTAGTGAAGAGAGGTTGAGAGAGAGAGAGAGAGAGGGAGGTAACATTTTGTCTCCACGCTTCGGGTTTCTGTTAGAGGTTTAGCAGTGCAATTCACACCTCGGCCCTTCGAAATAAAATTGTTATTATTATTGTTATTATGTTATTATGTACCTATTGTTATTATTAGTGGCCAGGCGGATATTTGCATAGGAAGGGAATGTGTTGTTAGCGATGGTACGGCGGCAGTGTTGCGTCAGCTTCCACTATAATAATAATAGGTATACATTTTTATAAGGCTATTTCAACTACTTATTTATTTTTGTGATCCTGAATCAATTTGAGTCATGATGCTGAGTTGATATAATTAGTAACGGAAGTAATGGTGATAATAGTATTTAGATCGTCAATAATCGTTAAAATAATGGATATTTCGTAGTATTTTTAGTAGTTTTATATTGGTAAGCGACATAAATTAGTCAATGCTTAAATAAACGTTGCATTAAAACTGCTACTACCACCGATGATGCTGATAATAATAATAGTAATGATAATGATAATAGTGATGAAAATGATTGCAGGAATAATAATGAAGTTAATAGTAGTAGCTAATAATAATGATAATGATTATAATCTTGCATAATGATAATAATAATATAATGATAATGATGGTAATAATGCTAATGATAATAATACTGATAATTGTTATTAATATTATTAATTTTACTATCGAAGAAGAAAAGGAGTAAAGAAAGGTATTGTATGGTAGTAGCCAGTGTTTGACGAGCCAGCTTGGTGGCAGCTTTGTCAGTTTAATGGTGTGCAGTCATCGCCGCAGCACTGTATTAATCATGTCAGCGTTGAAAATAATGATGACAATGATCATAGCGATAGCAATAATTATGATTATTAAAAACAACTATTATCATTACTATTAATACATAAAGGTAGGAATGAGACCAACATGACGTATCCTTAGAACCTCGCTCGGAGATTGATAGTGTGTGTGTGTGTGTGTGAAAAACGATACCACAGCTCCCATGGATGAAAAAACAACAACTTGAAAACCTAGTAGTGATAGTACACTGAATTATTATTACCTATGATATTATATTATTATTTTATAAGCTGCTACCCTAGACTGTTGAGTATGGTGATTAATTACTCTGCTTCTTCATGTGACAGCCTGACAGTGACAGGTCTTGCAAGTCTGGGAAAAATCGTGTGCTATTTATGCTCATGTTCAAAGAGTTGGGCAGGATTTCAAGCTAGGGCGTGGTTATTTTAACTTATACTTATCATATGCATTATTGATATTTCGCTGTGTGTGTGTGTGTGTGTGTGTGTTCGTACAAAGACTACCGTATACAATAGTCTGGTTCGTAGTAAGAGTCGTCAGTATACCGTCTGGATCTGCACAATGCGATAGTTACGTCAGGACTAGTTAGTGCGGAGTCAATAGGGAGCTTTAAAAGGATGCTAGACAATTTATTATGTATTAAGTAACAGGAACTACCATGTGTAGGTCTCGCGGCCTCTTGTAGCTTCCTTATTTTCTTATGTTCTTATGTCCACGCTACCACTGAGGGTGTGTCTGACTGCCTGGTTTGCCTTCATTCCAGCATCCTTCCCTCACAACACACTCCGCCCTCCTGGCTAAAAAAAATGTATCCCTCTTCCTATCTTTTTTTTCTACCAGGCCTCAAATTTTTACTGTTACCCACGTATATTCCAAAGTTAATATTCTTCACTTGTCTGCGCTATCAGTATGTGTGTGTAAGATATGTAAATATATATACTTGATAATTACATGTCCCTTATTCCATATCTAACACATAATGTCTTGAGTTATCTTTATGCTAACAATGGCTACCTATAACCTGTTGTGTGAAGTATGGATAGCCAGGCGGGTCCGTGTTTATTATTGATTGAGATAGTTATAGTGTTCATGTCTTGGTTTATCAGGGTAGTGATCTTAGCGGGTGTGAAGGCTGTCTGTAACCTAAGGACACGAAGGCATAATGAACCCAGCCTATATTCACCAGCCTATATACATACACTTCACTGAGCTAGCTAGTGCTCATTAAACACACCTGATGTACTAAGAGACAGTACCAAAGGACCTACTGCCTACATCTTCCTACTGCGGTTGTAAAGGGTCCTGTCTGTAACCTAAGGACACTAGAGCATATAAACCCCAGCCTACATACACTCCACTAGGCTATAGCTAGGGCTCATTAACACACACCTGATGAATGTAGAAGCAGTACCGAAGGACCTACTGCTTACCTTCCCTGTAGCAAACTCAACACTACTACTACTACGTATACTAGCACTACGTATACTACTAGAGGAGTCAATAGGGAGTTTTAAAAGGAGGCTAGACAATTTCATGGATGGAGATGAAAGGTGCAAGTCGGTAGTATTAAGTAACAGGAACTACCACGTGTAGGTATCATGGCCTCTTGTAGCTTCCTTATTTTCTTATGTTCTTACTACTACTACAAATGATAATGGTAGTAATGATAGTACCTAAAGAAACAAGCTTGGCAAAAATACGGAAGCCAAGTAGTGGTAGGAGTATAATACAACACGAGTACGGTGACGATTCTCATGTCCGTAATTACTACTGGTGGAGGAGGACTACAAGGTCAGGGTGATGGATGGGCGGGCAGGGTGTGGGCGGGCGAGTGTGTGGCGGCCCTAAGAACCTGTTTGGGGCGGCGACGGTATACACGGTGAGGAGGAACAGCTATTGTGTGTGTGTGAGAGAGAGAGGAAGAGAGAAGCAGACAGACAGACAGCTGGGTAGAGAGGTAGACATATAGCCAGTCTGATCAACCACGCACACACAAAGAGAGAGCGAGAGAGAATAATGCAGACAGACAGACAGCTGGGCAGAGAGAGAGAGAGAGAGAGACTGACAATAAAGACAGACAGACAGGTAGACATATAGCCAGTCTGATCAAACAAC
>JACEEZ010026450.1:171417-188917 GCA_016584305.1 Chionoecetes opilio
TGGTGGTGGTGGTAGTGTTAGTTGTGTTGTGGTGGTGGTGGTGGTAGTAATAGTGGTGGTGGTAGTGGTTGTTGTTGTGGTGGTAGTGGTTGTTGTTGTTGTGGTGGTGGTGGTGGTAGTTATAGTGGTGGTGGTGGTGGTAGTTGTGGTGGTGGTGATAGTTGTGGTGGTGGTGGTGGTAGTAGTTGTTGTGGTGGTTGTAGTGGTGATGGTGGTAGTTGTTGTTGTGGTGGTGGTGGAGTGAATTTTCTCTATTAGTCTATACTTAATCTTTCCCGTAATTGTTATAAGGCTATATTCTCTCTCTCTCTCTCTCTCTCTCTCTCTCTCTCTCTCTCTCTCTCTCTCTCTCTCTCTCTCTCTCTCTCTCTCTCTCTCTCTCTCTCTCTCTCTCTTTATTGCTCTTCCTATTTGGACGCTCTTTCTAATCCTTTCTAACCATATGTCTTACTCCTAGTCTGCCTGCCTCTGTATTTACGTATCTTTGTATCTACTTTGTATCTATGTATCTGCCGATCTATTATCTATCTTGTTTATCTAGTCTTTGTTGCTGTTTGTCGGTGTATGTAAATATGTATGTATGTATGTATGTATGTATGTATGTATGTATGTATGCATCCATCTGTCTGTCTTTTTCTGTCTCCTTATCTATTCAAACCAGGTAGCCAGTTAACCATCTGTCTATTCATCTTACTTACTTACCCTTCTTATTCACTGTAGAAACTATATTTGTTCACTGGTATGGAATGTACTTGTTCAGTGTACTTAGTAGAAACTGTTCAGTGTGGAAGAAACTATATTAAATTTTGTATAGTGTGGTACAAACTATATTATTTTGTTTAGCGTGGTAGAAGCTTTAGTATTCACGTGTAAATGCGGATAAGAAAATAATGTTGACGAAACTGTTAGTGAAGAGAGGAGAGAGGTAACAAACACATTATGATATCTGGGTTTCTCTTAGAGGTTCGAGCAGTGCAGTTCACACCTCGGCCCTTCGAAATAAAGTTGTTATTATTTTTTATTATTATATTAGTGGCCAGGCGGATGTTTGCATAGGAAGGGGAATGTGTTGTTTCCCAGGTACAGCGGCAGTGTGTCTTACCTCCCACTAGGTACATTTTTATACGCTTATTTTACTTAATTACTACTATTGTTCAGTGCGGTAAAAATATTTGTTCACTGTTAAAAACTATAATTGTTCAATGGGAAAAAAAACTATCCACACGAAGCAGTAACCACAAGAAACAATACCACAGTCCCCCCATAACCCCCTCGGGCGCGTCAACCAATCACAAGCATTCCTCCATCACCTCACCAGCAATCAGATGTCGCTCCATCATAGTAACTACCAATTAGCTCGTTAGGGAGGAGGAAGAGGAAGCAATTAAGTCATATTTGGTAGAATTTCGCAGTGGGTGTGGCGAGGGAGGTGTGCGGGGCGGGAAAGAAGAGGGGGGAGGGAGAGAAGGATAGAGACGGATGTATAAAAAATTACTAAAAAAAAATGTGCTAAATAATATGTACTAAAAAATGTACTAAAATATACCAAAAAAAATACACCAGAATGTGCTAAAAAAAAATGTGCTATAGAATATGTACTACTAAAAAAAAATGTACTAGACAAATGTGCTAAATAATATGTACTAAAAAAATGTACTAAAATGTACCAAAAAAAATACACCAAAATGTGCAAAAAAAAAAATGTGCTATAGAATATGTACTACTAAAAAAAATGTACTAGAAAAATGTGCTAAAGAATATGTACTAAAAAATGTGCTAAATAATATGTACTAAAAAATGTACTAAAATATACCAAAAAAAATACACCAAAATGTGCTAAAAAAAATGTGCTATAGAATATGTACTACTAAAAAAAATGTACTAGACAAATGTGCTAAATAATATGTACTAAGAAAATGTACTAAAATGTACCAAAAAATTTACACCAAAATGTGCTAAAAAAAAGTGCTATATAATATGTACTACTAAAAAACTGTACTAGACAAATGTGCTAAAGAATATGTACTAAAAAATGTGCTAAATAATATGTAGCTGCTAAAAAAATGTACTAAAATATACCAAAAAAAATACACCAAAATGTGCTAAAAAAAAGATGTGCTATAGAATATGTACTACTAAAAGAATGTACTAGACGAATGTGCTAAAGAATATGTACTAAAAAATGTACTGAAAAATATACTAAAATAAAAAAAAAAAAAGTGCTAAAAAATGTACTGTAGTGGTGTACTGTCTTATAGGTCCCCGGGAGACGTGAGGTAGACGGTTAGAATGAAGCCGACTGGGATATAAGAGTATTTTTTTGTAGTACAGTGACTCGTGTGGACTAGTATTAGATGGGTTTAAGTGTGTAGGTACTGTAGTCTATTTCTATGTGTTTTTTGTTGTTGTTGTTGGTTTTGCATAAGGGACTGATCAAGGTAATCAATCAAAAGTAAAAATATGAATAACAATAACAAAAAGCCTGCTAGCTATTATACCAAGCCCTATTTAATACTGAACAAATAGTAATTAAGTACAAATAAGCGTATAAAAATATACCTAGTGGGATAACAACACTGCCGCTGTACCATAGGAAACAACACATTCCCCTCCCTATGCAAACATCCGCCTGGCCACTAATATAATAATACAAAATAATAACAACTTTATTTCGAAGGGCCGAGGTGTGAACTGCACTGCTCGAACCTCTAAGAGAATCCCAGAGATCATAATGTGTTTGTTACCTCTCTCCTCTCTTCACTAACAGTTTCGTCAACATGATTTTCTTATCCGCATTTACACGTGAATACTACAGCTTCTACCACGCTAAACAAAATAATATAGTTTGTACCACACTATAAAATTTTTCGCATTATCCATTTATCAACTATTATTTTATTCGTATTTATTTATGAATTATCAGGTAAATTTATTTTTGACGCGCACATTTTCCTCTACTTCTTTTTTCTTCTTCTAACTTCCATAAATTTCCCGATCCTCTCCTGTTGGGTCATACATAGGCCTACCCATGCCTTGTAAGCCACTTAGCAGTAATAGGCGCGGGTAATACAGATGGAGGTGATGGGCGGAGGGGGTGAGTGTAGCCCCGCCCAGGATAACAAGGGGGGGGGGGGGGGGGGGCACGCGCTGAGCTGGTCAAAAATACTCTGATCAAATCGAATTACGTCTATATTGATTTCTTTGTACGGGCTTTAGCTATGTCTTTTTTTCCATTGATTTCTTTGTACGGGCTTTAGCTGTCTTTTTTTCCTTGTCTTTTTTGCATTGATTTCTTTGTACGGGCTTTAGCTATGTCTTTTTTTCCATTGATTTCTTTGTACGGGCTTTAGCTATGTCTTTTTTTCATTGATTTCTTTGTACGGGCTTTAGCTGTCTTTTTTTCCTTTTCTTTTTTTCATTGATTTATTTGTACGGGCTTTAGCTATGTCTTTTTTCGTTCCGTCAGTATGTTATTTCTTCTGTGTTATAACCAATTCCTTCCTACGCGTCATAAATGTGAGAGTAAACAGCAGAAACAAATCATCAAAACTCCCTCCTGTTCCTCCCTCTAAAATATGCTAAGTAATTGAATAAGCATTTTTTTATATATATTTCTGTATACCTGTGCATTAATTATTTTTTTGAAGTCTTCAGGAAATTGCTGTTATGCTTTATATGTTAACGATGTGTAAATTATTTAACATCTGCTATGTGTTAAATGCCACCTCGCGTGTATTGAAAAAGGCCTTTGGTATGAAAAAAAAATACAGATGTGTATGTAATCCGTTGCAATGTTAAGCCTCTGTACCAATGCTTCCCGTGATAGCCGAGGAGGCCGCCGCTACCCTGGCCCCGTCTAGATTAGTTATAAGGTAGCACATAATTGTTGTGAATGGGCGGGTAATACCAGGTGATGCTTAATGAGCAGGTAGCAGGGAGGGGACCTGGGATACTGATTACAGATTTCTCAGGTAATTAAACGTATACGTACTTTAATTTTGTTCTTGTTACTGTTGTTATAATTGAGAGGTAATGAAATCTGCCCTCTTATAAGCCTGTGTGTATGTGTATCCACCCACGGTCTTGCCCACGCGGGCTGGACTCGCGATCGCCAATTTTACCCTCCCGGATAGAACTTCGAGCTCGTAGTGACCGATCTTAGAGTAATGCTGGGATCTCACACACATCACACACCCCATCGCCTTACTCAAGGAGGACAATATTCGCCCATGTTTGTCAGTGAAAATCTCCGGAAGCGAGCGGGGTCGAACACGCGACAACAGAGTGGCCAGACACTTTTTAAACCACTAGACCACGCAGATGTGTGCTTGTGTGTGTATGTATGTACGTATGTATGGTGTGTGTGTGTGTGTGTGTGTGTGTGTTGGTAAGTAGATAATCAGAAAAAATATGTACAGGGAGAAACTTTTAAATTTTTATATTTCTTCATGAAACCAAACGGAAATGTAGAGAAAGAATATATATTTATTCCTTTTACGTTCCTCTTCCTTCTCTTCTTGTGCGTGAAAGTTTCCTCCTTACCAAATTTAAGCCTTCCTTATTTTTCTTATTTTGTATATTTTCACCGGCGTAACCTTGTGTCTGTTTCTCTTATATTATCAATTTGCCACACACACTCACGCCTTTCCCTTATTTTTACTTCCCTCCTCTTCTGCCGTGATGTGTTTTTCGTGCACAGATATTTTTTACTCGCCTGTTGCGTTAGTGTTCGTTGTTGCTTTCACCCCTGCTCCCCCTTTCTCTCTCTCTCTCTCTCTCTCTCTCTCCTCTCTCTCTCTCTCTCTCTCTCTCTCTCTCTCTCTCTCTCTCTCTCTCTCTCTCTCTCTCTCTCTCTCTCTCTCTCTCTCTCTCTCTCTCTCTCTCTCTCTCACACACTTTTTTTTTACTCTATATCTTACTTTTTTTTCTTGAGATCAGCTTGCATCGCGTTTTTTTATTTTCCCCTTTTTTTCAAACGATCTTATAAGTTGTTAATTTTCTGCATCTATTAGCTTTTTTTGCCTCAAGTTTAAATGCTTCATCATCCGTCCAGTCCATCACTATCAGTAGGTTATATTAATTTTTGTTTAATATCCACGTATGGTTTATTATTTTATCTTTTTTTTTTTTTTTTTTTTTTTTTTTTTTTTTGCATGATTTTGTAACTTTCGATCGCTGTTTAGGCAAAAAAATATCATAATTTTTCTTTAATATACTTTCTCTTCTTATTTTTTTAATGCTTTTTTTTTTGCCGTGCCTTATGATGATTTTTTCCATTAATGTATCGTATAATTTCGTCGCTCTATTAGCTACATGCACTTCTATGACATCATTAGTCTTTGCCTATACCTGTCTTCACACTCATTAGCACACTCATATACTCATCTCCCTCATAATGCTCGCACATTCACACACACATAAGAGTTACTTTTTCTGTGGTTGCAAGAATCGTAAAGTCACCGCGTTGAAAAAAATATTATCATACCCATTTTTTTAAATAATAAGATAAAAGATGAGAGTATTAAATTTTGCAAGAAAGAAATATCGTAAAAAATTCTGACTTGACAAAAAATAATTAACTCATTTTTTTAAAGAATAAGATAATAAGAATGGAGAAAATATCGATGTTAATAAGTCCATAAATAACATCTCTATTCACTGTCTTTAATAGTAATGGTTAATAGTAATAGTAATAGTTAATAGTAATGGTTAATAGTAATAGTAATAGTTAATAGTAATGGTTAATAGTAATAGTAATAGTTAATAGTAATGGTTAATAGTAATAGTAATAGTTAATAGTAATGGTTAATAGTAATAGTTAATAGTAATAGTAATGGTTAATAGTAATAGTAATAGTTAATAGTAATGGTTAATAGTAATAGTAATAGTTAATAGTAATGGTTAATAGTAATAGTAATAGTTAATAGTAATAGTAATAGTTAAAAGTAATAGTTAACTAATTGCAGGTGAAATATAAAGTAACAACAAGCTACATATGTTATACCACAATTATTATTATTATTATTATTTTTTTTTACATCACAAAGGACTGGCCAAGTGCAAATAAAAAAGTAACAAAAAGCTCGCTTAAACGCCAGTCCATTAATACACAAATCCTTATCACTATCCTTTATACCTTTCGTCTCTCTCTCTCTCTCTCTCTCTCCTCTCTCTCTCTCTCTCTCTCTCTCTCTCTCTCTCTCTCTCTCTCTCTCCTCTCTCTCTCTCTTTTCCTCTCTCTTCTCTCTCTCTCTCTCTCTCTCTCTCTCTCTCTCTCTCTCTCTCTCTCTCTCTCTCTCTCTCTCTCTCTCTCTCTCTCTCTCTCTCTCTCTCTCAGCACATGATCTCACTATTTATTGCCTTCTCTTTTTATATTGCTTGTTCTAGAGATATTATTTTCCTTAAGGTGATAATGGGTCTCTCTCTCTCTCTCTCTCTCTCTCTCTCTCTCTCTCTCTCTCCTCTCTTCTCTCTCTCTCTCTCTCTCTCTCTCTCTCTCTCTCCTCCCCCCCCCCCCCCCCTTCCCCCTAATCACACCACACAAGGAGACACAGGAAGGGGGGCGGCAGATTCAGACTACCAAAAGATTATCACAAAGACTGTAGGAGGCAAGGGGGGTAAGGAGGGCGGCGGTACATCACTCAGGACTACCAAAACATTATGCCTCCCCAGGTGTTGTTGTAGGTACCCAAAACACGTAGTAAGGAGACCAGGGAGGAAGGTCGAGTGTGGAGGGTTTGTCCGTATTAGGAAGGCGTTGTGAGTGGCGGGAATAGTGAATGAGAACGTGTAGGAGATCATGTGCTGAGAGGAGAGATATATATAGATATAGATATATATATATGTATATGTATATATATATATATATATATATATATATATATATATAGAGAGAGAGAGAGAGAGAGAGAGAGAGAGAGAGAGAGAGAGAGACCCACTTATCACTTTAAGGAAAATAATATCCCTATAAGAAACAGGAGGAGATAAGGCAAGAACTAGTGAGATCATGTGCTGAGAGAGAGAGAGAGAGAGAGAGAGAGGAGAGGAGAAGAGAGAGAGAGAGAGAGATCCCGGGAAATACGTAACAACCAAAGAAAATATTAATGAAGTGAAGTAACATGCAAATAGAAAACGTCACAGGTGAGAGAGAGAGAGAGAGAGAGAGAGAGAGAGAGAGAGAGAGAGAGAGAGAGAGAGAGAGAGAGAGAGACGAGATAGAGAGCAAGAGCAGAAAAAGAGATTAAGAAGAAGAACTTATATTGTAGTGGAAGGAAAACGAAGAAAGAGAGAACATGATCAAGTAGTCATATTTTCATAACATCCCTCTGAACAAGGTAATCACAGTCCATTTGAGAGAAGAGAGAGAGAGAGAGAAGAGAGAGAGAGAGAGAGAGAGAGAGAGAGAGAGAGAGAGAGAGAGAGAGCAAGGATGCAATATGCAATGATATAAAAAAACTTATATTTCACGACGCCCGTTAATAGGTAATTCAATTGTAGAGAAAGGAGTGGGAAAGACTAAACTGATAATGTGTTAGATTGTAGGTTATTTAGTATCCTGGTTGTAATGAAGTTGTTATCATTTTTTACGGAGCTCGGGGAAAATAAAATTATAGATGCCAATAAGAATACGATGCCATGATAAGATATATGGAGTTTGTAGGGAATAGCCTGAGGAGAAGATGGAAAGAAGGAGGAGGAAGAGGAAGAGTTGAGGAAGAAGAGAGGAGGGGAAAGGAGGAGAGGAGGAAGAGAGGGAGGAAAGGAAAAGGAAGGAGGAAGAGGAAAGGAAGGAGGGAGGAAGAGGAAAGGAAGGAGGGAGGAAGAGGAAAGGAAGGAGGGAGGAAGAGGAAAGGAAGGAGGGAGGAAGAGGAAGGAAGGAGGGAGGAAGAGGAAAGGAAGGAGGAAGAGGAAAGGAGGGAGGAGAGGAGAAAGGAAGGAGGGAGGAAGGAAGGAAGGAGGGAGAGAAGGGAAAGGAAGGAGGGAGGAAGAGGAAAGGAAGGAGGAAGGAAGGAAGGAGGGGAAGGAGGAAGGAGGAAAGGAAGAGGAGGAGGAAAAGAAGGAAGGAAGGAAGAGGAAGAGGAAAGGAAGGAGGGAGGAAGAGGAAAGGAAGGAGGGAGGAAGAGGAAAGGAAGGAGGGAGAGGAAAGGAAGGAAGAGGAAGAGGAAAGGAGGGAGCGCAATACTTGGTTCCCTCACTCGCAACACATCACTTCAATGCAATCATCCTTTTTTTTTGTACACTTCACTTAACTTATCGTCACTTCTATTTTTCATTTCACTTATTGTCACTTCTTCTTTTTCATTTCACTTAGGTATTGTCACTCCTTTTTAATTCACTTCACTTATGGTCACTTCTTTTTCTTCACTTCACTTATCGTCACTTCTTTTTATTTACTTAACTTAATATCGCTTCATTTTTTTTTTCATTTCACTGATCATCACTTCATTTATTTGTACTTTACTTAATGTCACTTCTTTTTCTTCACTTCACTTATTGTCATTTCTTTTTCTTCACTTAACTTATCGTCACTTCTTTTTAATTCACTTCACTTATTGTACCTGTAACTTATTTTTCGCTTCACTAAATGCTATTTCTTTTTTTACTGCACTTAACATCACTTTTTTTAAACTTAACTAAAGTAAACATCACTTCTTTTTCTTCACTTAACACAGTGGTTCCCAACCAGGGGTCCATGGTCCCCAAGGGGTCCATGGAAGAATTTCAAGGGGTCCATAGATATTCTAAGAATCTAATTATTTTTAAATTTAAATTACTGGAATATAATAATAAGAGAGAGAGAAAATGAATAACCGTTATTTTTATCATGGTAAGAGTAGCAAAAAATCCGTTCTTCTGTCAGGTTGATGATGTGTCAGAAGACGCACAGGAAGAGTTCATTGAGCTTATCCACGATTCAACAGCTAAGAATGTTTTCCAGTCAAACTCCTTGTCTAGCTTCTGGTGTTCAATGATGGAATCATATCCCAAAATAAGTGATCTGGCAGTTCGAGTTTTTTTGCCTTTTGCTTCAACCTACCTGTGCGAAAGTGGGTTTTCTGCATTACTTACAATAAAAAGTAAAAAAAAAAATCAAGGAACAAGCTGTCTGTGGAAGATGACTGGCGGTTTGCACTGGCCGCCACTGAGCCAAGGAGTCATCAGCTGGTTGCTCAGAAAAAACCACAAAAGTCCCATTGAGAAATATATAGTGACATAATATTTTGCAACCCATGAAAAGTCATTCACTGATGTTTTTCTTCTTTTATTAATAAAAACAAATATAATTATAAATCAGGCTTTTTGTGATTTATTGGATTGTAACTTGTAACTACTCCTTTGTGATTTATTGGACTGTAACTTGTAACTACTCCTTTGTGATTTATTGGACTGTAACTTGTAACTACTCCTTTGTGATTTATTGGACTGTAACTTGTAACTACTCCTTTGTGATTTATTGGACTGTAACTTGTAACTACTCCTTTGTGATTTATTGGACTGTAACTTGTAACTACTCCTTTGTGATTTATTGGACTGTAACTACTCCTTTTCATCCCTCATATATTATTATTATCCCTCATATATTATTATTATCCCTCATATATTATTATTATCCCTCATATATTATTATTATCCCTCGTATATTATTATTATCCCTCGTATATTATTATTATCCCTCATATATTATTATTATCCCTCATATATTATTATTATCCCTCATATATTAGTGTTTCAGTAAGCAGGTGTACTGCACATGTATTTAGCAATGGTATCGATATTGCTATTATTTTGCATACTTTAAATACCATGAAATCAATAAGGAAAGTTTTGTTCATAATTTATTTTATATTTGTCTTTAAATCTTGGGACTATCTATTCTGTTACTTGAAATTGTTATACTTAAGATTGCTGTTTTAAACGTAAAACTGATGGGTGGTTATGTGAATTTTTCTTTTTATACATGTGCTTGCAAGCTCAAAATAAGGCAAGTATTATAAGGATAGCTTTTGCGCACATACCTAACACTATAACAAAATACAGGACTTTTTCCTATGTTTTTACTTAAATAAAAAAAGTCTGCTGAACAGAGGTGTTCTGTTTACATATAATAGGCCTACAGCTTCATCAGCATAAAGTGCAAGGCTTTACTATAAATAGGCCTACACTTCATCAGCATAACAGTGCAAGCATTACATATAAATAGCCTACGCTTCATCACATAACAGTGCAGCATTACATATAAATAGGCCTACAGCTTCATCAGCATAACAGTGCAAGGCATTACATATAAATAGGCCTACAGCTTCATCAGCATAACAGTGCAAGGCATTACATATAAATAGGCCTACAGCTTCATCAGCATAACAGTGCAAGGCATTTTACATGAACGTATTCAATTTTTTGCTGAAAAATCTTCTATTAATTTTGCTGGCTTAGCCTATTTCGTTGTAGGGTCCACAGGTGGAACAGTGACTGCAAAAGGGGGAATGGGACAAAAAAGGTTGGGAACCACTGAGTCTTAACATAATGTTTTTCATCACATCACTAAACGTCACTTTTTTCACTTCACTTAACATGACTTTTTTCACTTAATAACGTCACTTTTATTTATTCACTTAACGTCACTTATATTCTTTTAATTTCGCTTAACGTCAATTTTGTCACATAGAATAAGAATCGAAGCAGACCTCCTAAGGATACACCCCACGGAGCTTTCATTTTCCCCCTCACGAAACACCTATGCAATTATTAAGCTTTTCTCTATCTCAGTATCTCACTTCATTTATTGTCATTTTTCCACTTATTCACAGTAACGTAAAAATGCATATACGCACGCACGCACACACACATGTACACATAAATACATGCATGCATGCACACACACACACTCACACACGCACTCAAACGGACACACACGCACGAACGCACGCACGCACGCACGCACGCACGCACGCACGCACGCACGCACACACACACACACACACGCATGCACACACACACGCATGCATGCATGCTTGCACACACACACGCACACATGCATGCTTGCACACACACACGCACACATGCATGCATGCACACACACACACAGACACACACTCACTCACGCACACAAACGGGAAGTCCATGAGTCTACGGAGTTAGTGAAATGCGACAAAGCGTTACCGCGGAGTTTCTTCTTGTAATCTAATACCTTTAAAAGTGTTATTAGCCGAAACCTCCCCTTCAAAATGATTCAACCGACAAGAGACCGAGCCGCTTTACATCTACGATTTATTTGCGATTTTTTTTAGCCTACTCTCATCAAAATTTAATTTACAGTTTCGGCTACCCCAGACAGACAGACAGACGGCTACTCCTATAGTATATTAGATAGATGTCCACGTTAGAGCGCCGGGTCGTGCAATAGAGAAATATATATATATATATATATATATATATATATATATATATATATATATATATATATATATATATATATATAGAGAGAGAGAGAGAGAGAGAGAGAGAGAGAGTGGGGTGTTGCAGGTAACATATAGGAGGTGGGTATTGGTGAGACCTGGAAGTGTTATGGTGTGAAATGAAGTTCTGCTAAAGTTCTGCTAAGGTGTATTCGCTGCTAAGAAAAATTAGTATATGATGATGAAGAGAGTAAATAAAGAGGTAGATAGGTAGTAAGAGAAGGATGTTTACGCTGCTAAAAAAGAAGAAAGAGAGGAAATAAATTAAATTAAATTAAATGAATAGATTCAAGCTGGAAAAGCGTAGATTTAAAAAAGAAATAGGGAAAAACTGGTTCACAAATAGGGTGTTAAATGATTGGAATAGACTCAGTAGACAGGTAGTTAGTGCGGATTCATTAGAGAGTTTTAAAGGGAGGCTAGGTAAATTCATGGATGGGGATGAAAGGTGGATGTAGGTAGTGTTAAGTAACAGGAACTACCACGTGTAGGTCTCACGGCCTCTTGTAGCTTCCTTATTTTCTTATGTTCTTATGTTATAAAAGAGATAGGTAGCGAGAGAAGGATGTTTACGCTGCTAAAAAAGGAAGATTAAAGTACATAGGAAATAATAAGAAAGAAGAAGATAGATGATAAAAAAGACGGTAGTGTAAAAGAAAAGATGAAATAAAGTAGGATATGTAGCAAGGGAAGGCTGTTAAACTTATGCATTCCTGACCCTCCCACCCAATTAGACAGATAAGGCGTAGCGCATAATTACAAAGGAGTGAATGTGTTAATTGGCATGGTAGGTGAGAAAGCCGCTTTGTAACAACACCAGGCTATAGTAAGGCTTTGTTAGAGGGTGTGTGTAGGGCCTTGATTTATAGCGCCTCCCACCCACCACCCTTTAACTCTGGTATTACAATGATTTATAGATTGATCTTTTGTTTCCTTCCATTAAACCCTTCACGCCCAGATCTTTCCTTTGCTATATAAAATCATCTATTGTTAGCCATAAAATTACGAAAAGTGACTGAATATACCAAATTAACTAGTGGACAAGGATACTAAACAGGTCATATCTATTAAAATATTGCTTATATTCACTAAAAATCGTCTAATGGTACCCAAATTACAATGGAAATTACGCTCTGGGCCTCAAGGGGTTAAGGTTATTATTTTATTTAGGTTAGGTTTAGGCTATTATTGATTATGACGCATCTTTGGCTTCAATTAATTCGCTGTGTTTTTGTGTTTGTATTAATTTATTTTTTTGGTTATTATTTCATGTTTTGTTGGATTTAAAGAGGTTTTTTTTGTCAAATGGGTGTATAAGTTTTTTTTTTGTAATTAGTTCATGTTTTGTTGGATTGAAAGAGCTTTTTTTGTCAAATGGGTGTATACGTTTTTTTTTTTATTAGTTCATGTTTTGTTGGATTTGAAGAGCTTTTTTTTTATTAGTTCATGTTTTGTTGGATTTAAAGAGCTTTTTTTTATTAGTTCATGTTTTGTTGGATTTAAAGAGCTTTTTTTTTATTAGTTCATGTTTTGTTGGATTTAAAGAGCTTTTTTTTTATTAGTTCATGTTTTGTTGGATTGAAAGATGTTTGGTTTTATCAGATGGGTGTATAAGTGTCTTTTTTGTAATTAGTTCATGTTTTGTTGGATTGAAAGATGGTTTTTTTTTGTCAGATGGGTGTATAAGTGTCTTTTTTTGTAATTAGTTCATGTTTTGTTGGATTCAAAGATGTTTTATTTTATCAGATGGGTGTATAAGTGTCTTTTTTTGTAATTAGTTCATGTTTTGTTGGATTTAAAGTTTTTTTTTAGCAAAGTGTTCATATTATTTATTTCTTGCTTTCTGTACTTTTCTCGGTTTTTCTTGTTTCCTTTGATTTTTCCTTATTGGGTAGGTGGGTAGATGGAAGGATAGATAGCTAGAAGAGTTTTATTTTTTATCAAAGTGTTCCTATTATTATTATTATTATTATTATTATTATTATTATTATTATTATATTGTCTTGCTTTCTTTTCTTTATCTCGGTTTTTCTTATTTCTTTTATTGTTTTTTCTTATTGGATAGGTGGGTAGATGGAAGGCTAGATAGGTGGAGGAGTTGAAGGTGGAGGAAGAAACGACGTGAAGATGGTGGAGGGCAAGGAGGTGATGGTGGAGGGCAAGGAGGTGATGGTGGGGGTGGAGGAGGGGGTGATGGTGGAGGAAGAGGAGGTGGGGGTGATACTGGAGGGCAAGGAAGAGGTGGAAGTGATGTTGGAGGGCAAGGTGGAGGAGGAGGTGATGGTAAGGGGCAAGGGGGAGAAGGGGTGATGTTGGAGGGCAAGGGGAAGGAGGAGGTGATGGTGGAGGGCAAAGAGAAGGAGGGGGTGATGGTGGGGTTGATCACGTGTCTTGAAGTGGGGGGAAGGAGGGGGAGAGAGGAACACACGCCGGCTTTGTGCACTGCCACTGAACCGGCCGCCATTTTGCCTCTATCTCCTCACCCCTTCCCCCTCCTTCCCCTCCTCTTCCTCCCCTTCACCCTCACCCCTCCTCCTCCTCCTCCTCCTCCTCCTCCTCCTCCTCGTTCATATGTAAGCCGAGAAATGACTTATCACTATTTCTTATCTGTGTTATCAGTATGGGTGGTGCGATAGTATGGGGAGCGGCGCCCCTGTTTTTACTACCGTATGGTGGGGGGAGTGTTTTGTGGTGAGAGTTGGGGGGAGTTGGGGAAGGGAGGGGCGGGAATATGGCTGCCTACACTCCCTTGCCTAGCCTTTCACCTCTCCTCCTCCTCCTCTTCCATCTCCTCCTCCTCCTCCTCCTCCTCCTCCTCCTCCTCCTCCTCCTCCTCCTCCTCCTCCTCCTCCTCCTCCTCCTCCTCCTCCTCCTCCTCCCCCGTATCGATTAGTTGTAGTTGTAGTGGTAGTTGTAGTTAGTAATTTCACATCCTATCATTCTTCACTACGTAACTCCATGTTCCTATCCTCTTTCGGGACATGGTATCATTTTCCAACTGTTTTCTTACATGTAGTTGATAGTTAGTAGTAATGTAGTTCAGCAGATACCCTCGTCATGGACCAATATGTCTCCTGGTGTCTGTTATTCCTATGTAATCCTATGTAATCCTCCTCCTCCTCCTCCTCCTCCTCCTCCTCCTCCTCCTCCTCCTCCTCCTCCTCCTCCACACAGGTCACTACCACTCTTCTCCACCTTTACTCACCTTTCCACCAGGTAAAAATCAGGTGGTGTTTGTAATGTGTGGCTTGCTTTTCTCTCTCACGAACTGTACATTGAAGCAAAACGAAGACCTTTTTTTTTTCCTTTTCGGTCTCTGTTATGGACGCCCTTGGTTATTCCTGACTTGTTTTGTGTCATATTATTCTCTTGGTTATTCCTGACTTGTTTTGTGTCATATTATTCTCTTGGTTATTCCTTACTTGTTTTGTGTCCTATTATTCTCTTGGTTATTCCTGACTTGTTTTGTGTCCTATTATTTTCTTGGTTATTCCTGACTTGTTTTGTGTCCTATTATTCTCTTGGTTATTCCTGACTTGTTTTGTGTCCTATTATTCTCTTGGTTATTCCTTAATTGTTCTATCATATATTTTTTAGGCTCCTAACTCTGCAATCTAAATAGTGTTTTTTTTAGACATGAAAATTACCCACGGCGGCAAAGTACTCAGGAGGAAACATATTTTTATTGTACTACGTTTATTATCAGTAAATATTTGTGTGTTTTTAGATCTTGATGTCAAATGCATTGGTTCTCGGTTTGAGTGCTGACAACCATTTGAGAGAGAGAGAGAGAGAGAGAGAGAGAGAGAGAGAGAGAGAGAGAGAGAGAGAGAGAGAGAGAGAGAGAGAGAGAGAGAGAGAGAGAGAGAGAGAGAGAGAGAGAGAGACAGAGAGAGAGAGAAGAGAGAGAGAGAGAAGAGTTAAGGAGAGAGAGACAGGGAAGAGAGAGCGAGAGAGAGAGGAGAGAGAGGAGAGAGAGAGAGATAGACAAGTAGAGAGATGGAACAGAGAGGAGGCAGGGGTAGGCTATTTTGAGTCTTACAAAGCTAATATATACGTGATATCACAACACTATAAGGTGGAATGTCGTCACCACTTTGGGTCGCATTAAATGTTCTCACGCCGTCACGGAAGCAGCGGCGGCGGCGGATGAGGCGATATTTACCACTATAGAAAGGGGACGTCGTTGTCCTCTTAGGTAGGGGCAGGGTGGTAAGGCTATCTGCTTAACCCTTGAGACCCGGAACGTAATTTCCATTGTATTTGGACCATCGATGATTTTAGTGATATAGCAATGTTTTATAGATATGACCTGTTTAGTATCCTTGTCCACTAGCTAATTTGGTATATTCAGTTACTTTTCGTAAATTTAAGGCTCTACCAAACGCTAACAACAGACGATTTTATATAGCAAAGGAAAGTTCAGGACGTAAGTAGGAGGGGTGGGGTTTGAAGAAGAAACCTCATTCTTAAAGGTCCCTTCCTCTTTCCCCTCTCGCCCTTCCCCCCACACACAAGGGAGTAAGAGTGTCAATAGATTCCAAGAGACACAAATTACCCACATTGATAAACAAATAGTTAAGTTAGTTAATGAATATATAAATTGCGAAGACGTTGATGATTGATGAAGACGTTGATGATGAGAAGAAAGAATAGATGAATGAATCAAGTGACATGATATCATTGTCTTGTCCTCCTCCACCTCTTCATTCTCTTCCTACTCCTTCAGTACCACCAAGGACTGCACTTGTATTGCTTCCTTTATAATGTTGTGTTGGATCAAAGGCTGCGTTTGGGATATATAGTTTTGATGGCGTCGCCTCATATCTGTGTAGGCAGGTGTTTGGTTCCCTGATAGACGGCCTGCTCTGAGGGGCGCATCACATCGCTGGGTGGTTGATGTCTGCTGCTGATGATTCAGAAATAGGGAAAAACTGGTTCACAAATAGGGTGTTAAATGCTTGGAATGGACTCAGTAGACAGTAGTTAGTGCGGAGTCATTAGGGAGCTTTAAAAGGAGGCTAGATAAATTCGTGGATGGGGATGAAAGGTGGATGTAGGTAGTGTTAAGTAACAGGAATTACCTCGTATAGGTCTCACGGCCTATTGTAGCTTCCTTATTTTCTTATGTTCTTATGTTCTTATGATGTGTTCTGAACTTTCGAGACTGACATGTGTATAGCCAACCATGTCTTTGTAATGTTTGGAAGAGGCTTCTTATACGCTATCGAGTTTGGTTAATAAGCCACTATACTGGGTTTTTTTTACGAGGCGAAAAATCCTGACCCCTTGTTGTTTACTGACTGATATTTGATGCCAGGAGAAGGGAATACTATGCTTCTTCTAAATGTCAGCTGTATTTTATCATAGTTAATAACCATATTCTCAGGTAAACATAGGCATAATTTTAAGCATGAGACCTTCAGATAGAATGTAATTTTCGCCTCGTAAATGAAAAGACTATAGTATGAGAGGGTAAGAATGTGCCATCAATGTGAAGGGGAGCATGTGTCAGGGTCTGAATCCACAGGAAGGGTTAGAGTCTTGCTTCCGTTCTCGATGGTGAGTTATCAAGACATATCGCAGGACGCTTCCCCGCCACGCACGCACGAGGGCACGCGGGAGACTCGAGGCTTGGGTGATGAACAACGGTCGGCAGCAACGGTATCATAAGAACATAAGAAAATAAGTAAGCTACAAGAGGCCGCGAGACCTACACGTGGTAGTTCCTGATACTTAACACTACCTATATACATCCACCTTGCATCCCCATCCATGAAATGATCTAGCCTCCTTTTAAAGCTCCCTATTGACTCAGCACTGACCACTTGACGTATCAAACACATCAGCAGCGCCCAGGAACTGACATGGGAATGAGAATTATGGTATGATAAGGTTTATGATGCTGTAACACGTGTCTACGCGGGGCGTGTGTGACGGCAGCCTTGTCAGGGACGCCTTTTGTTGTCACTGAGCTGATAAGGGTAGTGGAGTAACACGTGTCGTATCCTCAAACATTATCTTGGCCGCTGCAAGTCGGATAC
>JACEEZ010026450.1:191417-198917 GCA_016584305.1 Chionoecetes opilio
AACAACATTTTCCCTCCTACCTTTTCTTCTTTTTCTCCTATGCCTTCTTTTAGACGTTGATGTTAATGAGGGCGTGGGGGGGAGGGGGGGTTAGTGTTTAGTGGGCGGCGGTGCGGGCGTGTGAAGGTGTCGCTTGAAGCCGTAGAGGAAGAAGGGAGGGAAGGAATAACGTCAGCCAATGTCTGCTAATTGTGTTAGTAATGTCGTCAGTGTCTGTGTATGTGTGTGTGTGTGTATATAATTTCGGGTAAGGTTTCTTTCAGTGTCCCCACATGATCATTCCTTCTCTTCCTCCTTGTAGTTTTGTTTCTATTGATTATTTCCTTTTTATAGATTTTAGAGGATTTCTTTGTTGGTTTTCTTAGTCATGCCGCTGTTACTACTACTACCACTACTATTACTACTACTACTTATACCACTTATACTACCACTACTACTACTACTACTAAACTACTACCACCACTCTTATACACTACTACTACTACTACTACTACTACTACTACTACTACTACTACTACTACTACTACTACTACTACTAAACTACTACCACCACTCTTATACACTACTACTACTCTACTACTACTACCAGCTTACTACTACTACTACCACTCCTCCTCCTACTACTACTACCACCACTCATCCTACTACCACTCATCCTACTACCACTCATCCTACTACCACTACTACTACTACTATCACTACTACTACCACTACTACTACCACTACTACTACCACTACTACTACCACTACTACTACCACTACTACTACACTACTACTACTACTACTACTACTACTACTACTACTACTACTACTACTACTACTACTACTACTACTACTACTACTACCACTACCACCACTACCACCACTACCACCACTACTACCACTACCACCACTACTACTACTACTACTACTACTACTACTACTACTACTACTACTACTACTACTACTAGCAATATTATACCAGAATATTGCTAATGCAGTTAAAAGATTAAAATTGGAATTAATAAGGTAAAATCGAAATGTGTAATATTTGATAAAGGCAGATATCCAAATCATGATGATGTCATGAAACTATGTCAGGATGAATTTCAGATTGTAGATAATTATAAGTATCTTGGACATGTTTTAGAAAGAAATTTGTCGGACATTTTAGATGTTGAGCTGCGATTGCGCAAATTTTATTCACTATTTAATTATGTTTTTAGAAATTTAAAAAGGTATCAATTAATACTCTTAATTTTTTGTTCAACTCTTACTGTCTCCCAGGCTATGGACTTGAATTGTGGGACTGTAAAGCAATATACAATAGGCAGATTTTTAAAACTTGAAGTTGCTTTTAATAATGCATTAAAAAGATTATGCGGTGCCGCTATCTCAACAAACAGCCATCTGGTGGCTAATTCTCTTAATCAGTTTTTATTGAAACATCATCACTCCCTTTTACTTGCTAGATTTTATTTTAGAATTTTAAACTCACAAAATGTTATTTTTAAGTGATGTAAGTTAGCTTTAAAATCAGGAATGATTTTTTAAATCAGTGGATTCTCATTTTAAGGAAAACTATGACATCAGCCTACATGCTAATGACATAGGCCTAGTAAAAGCTCGCATCACCTGGGTACAAACTCATGAACCTCACACTGGTCGATGTCTCTTGTAATGAACACCGATTTTAATGTTTATTTTGTACATTTATGCTTGGAAGTAGTTTTATCACTTTTATATTTTGTAATTTTTAGCCCACCTCATAGTAGAATGTAACTATGATATATATTTGCAAGAATATTTTGCTATGCATGTACATATACGAAATAAAACTGTTTGACTTTGACTTGACTTGACTATTACTACTACTACTACTACTACTACTACTACTACTACTACTACTACTACTACTACTACTACTACTACTACCACTACCACTACTACTACTACTACTACTACTACTACTACTACTACCACTACCACTACCACTACTACTACTACTACTACTACTACTACTACCAACCCTCCTCCTGACCGTCGCTTTCTCGCATTGTTCCTTCCATCATGGTGAGCCGCCTAGCTATGCCGGGTATTTAGCACCTTGCCTTTGTCAGGGTGAGGGCGAGTACGTACTTTGTGTAGGTAATCCGCGGGAGTTGTACGGCTGCCTGCGACGGCGTATTTTTGTCGTCGATGATGATGATGATGATGATGGTTATGGTTAGGAGGAGGGGGTTAAGAGGATGTGTGATTAAGATGTGTTTAGAATGAGGAGTATTTTTGTTGTCGATTGATGGTGATGATGATGATTATGGTTAGGAGGAGGGGGTTAAGAGGATGTGTGATTAAAATGTGTTTGAATGAGGAGTATTTTTTTGTCGATTGATGGTGATGATGATGGTTATGGTTAGGAGTTGTAGGAGGATGAGGATGTGTTGATTAAGATGTGTTTAGAATGTGGAGGAGGATTGAGAAGAATATAGGAAGAGTAGGATCTGGAGTGGTAAATAATTATGAGGAGGAGGAGGAGGAGGACGTGTGCTTATAATGTGTTTAGAATTAGGAGGAGGAGGATTTGGAGTGGTAAAGAATTATGAGGAGGAGGAGGACGTGTGATTATAATGTGTTTATAATTAGGAGGATGATTATTTGGAGTGGTAACTAATTAGGAGGAGGAGGACGTGTGCTTATAATGTGTTTAGAATTAGGAGGAGGAGGATTTGGAGTGGTAACTAATTAGGAGGAGGAGGACGTGTGATTATAACGTGTTTAGAATTAGGAGGATGATTATTTGGAGTGGTAACTAATTAGGAGGAGGAGGACGTGTGCTTATAATGTGTTTAGAATTAGGAGGAGGAGGATTTGGAGTGGTAACTAATTAGGAGGAGGAGGACGTGTGATTATAATGTGTTTAAATGAGATGGAGGATTACAATTAGGAAGAGGAGGTGGTGTCCTATATAGTAACTAGTCTATTTTATTTAATATGGTCAAAATGCACAAAGGAGACCACGCCCCTGCCTTTCTCCCATTGTCTACGGGGCAGCTGATTGGTGCACTCAATGGTCATCATGTGTACAGATTACTCGTAGCATTATCACTACCAAACACACTATCCTCACTACATAATAGCACGTGACCACTGGGAATTTTGACCATATTAAATAAAATAGACTATAATGTGTTGTATTGTGTGCTGCAGGCGTATTGGTAACTAACGTGTTGTGTTTTTGTTGTGTGTTTCAGGCGTATTGGTAACTATGTGTTGTATTGTGTGCTGCAGGCGTATTGGTAACTAACGTGTTGTGTTTTTTTTGTGTGTTTCAGGCGTACGAGCTGTCCACGCTGACGGGCACGCAGGTGATGCTTCTGGTGGCGAGTGAGACTGGCCACGTGTACACCTTCGCCACCCGCAAGCTGCAGCCCATGATCACGTCTGAGGCAGGCAAGGCGCTCATCCAAACCTGCCTCAACAGCCCCGACCCGCCGCAGGTCGCCCACCACCACGACCAGCGCATGTCCGCCACGGGCTTCGAGGAGACGGAGCTCACCTACGCCGTGAACGAGGACGAGCATAAGGTCAGACAGATGATGTACTCAACGCCGATGAACTCCATGCACCAGGGCGGCTCCATGGCCTCGCCCTCACACCACGCCGCCGCCGCCGCCGCTGCCGCTGCCGCCGCCCTTCAGAACCACCACCACCAGCCCCAGTACCACCACCCACACCCCCCACCCACCCCACACCTGTCCGCGCCCACCTCCACCCACCCCATGAACCACCACCACCACCACCACCTGACTCAGAGCTCCCCGGGGCATGATCACACGGGCGTGGGGCTGCACCAACACTCACACCTGGTGGCTCCCCAGACACCCCTGCCCTCACACTCCCCCCTCCCCCCACACTCACCCATGGGGGCGCCCTCACCCACCTCCCCCTACCCCAGCCTCCACCACCACCCTCACCACCACATTCCCACACATTCCCGGTAGGGGTGCGCCAGCAACTTCTGCCCCCCCTCACCCGCCCCCCTCAGTGCACGCTACACCTACCCCTTCCATGCCTTGTAGGACCCCCCCATTTCCCCTGGCAGCGTGCTTTGCGTGGGCGTGAGCGGCAGAAAACGGCGGCGGCAGCGGTTGCGGGGGGCGGCGGCCCCTGCACCAAACTTGCCAGGGAGAACCAGGAGTCTCCTCCGCCTCGTTGCCTCCGCCCCACTATCCCTCTTGTCTAGATGGGTCAGCGGGGCGGGGCGGGGCGGAGCCTTTCTGGGCCTCCCTGCGGCAGTTGCTGTAGCTACTATAGTAGATGATCTCACTGTCATGACTCGTGTGCCATACATGTACAAGCGGCGCTGGGCCCCTACACCTCTAGCACCACCACCGCCGCCATCACCACCACCACGCCACAGTGCCACAAGAGCCTGTCACAGCGTGTCGGGTGCCATACAGAGCGTGGTGTTGGTGATGGTGGGGGTGGTGGTGGTAGGGGTTGTTGGAGTGTGGGTTCCGGCGCCCCACAACTCGCCTCACGCTGGTTGTAACTTTATATACTGTGGCAGTCGGCGCCCCGCTGCCCCTGGCAGGCACCCGCGGCCACGCTGTCTCCGGGAGCCAGGGCCCGTGAGGTTGCGTGGCCCAGGGTGGCGGCGCTGGCGGCACCCCATAGTCCTGCACCAGTGTCGGGTGCATTTGCATGGTTTTGTGGCCAGGCTGTGTGCAGGTATAGTGTTGTGGCCACGCCGGCTGGCTGCGGCCGTCGGCTTGTGATAGTGGCTGTCTGCACCACTGTGATGACTTGACTTAGTGTGGTAGAGAACGTGTGTGTGGCCAGTCCCGTCCCGCACGTCCTGCATGTCTTTGTCCATGTTGTTGTTATTTTTGTTGTTGTAGTCTTGTTCCCCACACCACAACACACAGGGGCGCCCTACCTCAGGAATACCCCGAGTTGACCTCAACACCTCCCCGACACGACCACGTAACCGTCCACGAGGTACAAGTTAGCGAGACACGTGAGCCGCTGGAGCAGGAGTGCCGCCGCGTCGTCACCGAGGTGGTGGTGCCCTGCTGTCCCTGCGGCGCGGCCCTTCATTGTTGCGGCCGAGAGTTGGCTACTGTTGTACTGTCTTCGCCATGGTGACACCCTATGCGGAGAGAGCGACGTTCTGTAACATAACTGTCTTCTTGATGGAGACGCTGACGTTCCTGGTGATGCTGACGCTCTGATGGAGGTGCTGAGCGGCCTCCTCTAGTGAAGTCCTGATCCCGGTCCCCTGCAGGAGGCGCCATGGTCCCGGTGAGGCTGTGGCGGCCACGCGGTGCCTCCTGCCATGGGGGCGGCCGTGCTGCCCCCGTCCCTCACTCCCTTCCTGTAGATTGGTCTTGGTCAGTCACGCCTTAACACTCCTTCTGAAGGACTCCCGAGACTATTATATGACGGCGACGAGGAAGCTGAGGGTGGAGGGTGGCGGTGGTGGGGTGGTAGTGGCGGGGGTTATGGTGATGGGGGTGAACCCTTTCTCACAACTTTTTGTTGTTGGTGGGGGTGACGTGTGGCCGTGGCAAAATGGCGGCGGTGGCGTGCGTGTGCGTGGTGATGAATGGTGTGAGTGTGTATACGTAAGGCTGATGTTGACAGGGCCTGCTGCTCCGACTGCCGCCGCCCATCCCTGCCCAACCCCTCCCTCAGCCATGGGAGAGGGAGGCCCCCACCCATCCTGCCTCCATCACTTGCACGCCCGAGCTGGGGCTAAGGAGGTGTCGTGGCGGGCGGCGGCAGCGTCAGGAGTCTTCTGCTGCTGCTCGTGACTTTTGTTTGCAATGATAACTTTGACCACAGTCAGGCGTGGACGGGCGGCAGCGGCGATGGAGGCGACGTAGCTAGTCTGTGGACGTGGCTAATACCAGCTTTAAGCGTGTGTGTGTGTGTGTGTGTGTGTGTGTGTGTGTGTGTGTGTGTGTGTGTGTGTGTCCATTGGAGATGGCGTGGCATGGGAGGGGCGCCGCGCTTTCCACAGCGGCGCCCCGGCTTGGGTGGCCGCAGTCGGGTAGACGACAACCCTCGCTTCGCTTGTTTTCTTTCTTGAAGCAAGTGTTGGCTGAGGGGCGGCGTGATCCTGCCGCCATAGAGTCACCTTCACGCCCACGCCCACTGGTTCACCCCCTTGTATCCCCCCCCACCGCCCCCCCGCCACCAGCTGCCTCCTCCCCCTCGCTACCCCGCCGAGCACAAACTGTGTAAATACCGCGTTAACTTGTTGATTAACTGTGTAGTGAAATAGGTAACTTATTGTATTTTTAGGGCCACATCTAAATACGAAATGTATAGACGAGTTGTTTTATTAATCTTGTACAAATGGAACACAAAAAAAGAATCCTAGTAAAGTCCTGCTATCTTTACTTTTGTCTTTATTTTCTGGTTGTCCTTAGTTGTGCATGTGTTGTTACCAAGGGTTGCTGCTTCCTTTACTATTTTTTTTGTGTCTGTTTTTTTTTTTAGTTGGTAGCTGTACTTTGTGTATATCTTGGATCTTGAAACTACAACACACACACACACACACACACACACACACACACACACACACACACACACACACACACACACACACACACACACACACACACACACACACACACACACACACACACACACACATACATTCATTCAAAGGCATGCCATGTACGTATATATTAGCACGTGTAGATAATGTTTATGTGTATTGGGGCATGTTTTTTGCACATGTAGTATGCAATAGTGTATTTCTATATCTGAGAGAGAGAGAGAGAGAGGAGAGAGAGAGAGAGAGAGAGAGAGAGAGATTATTCATGGCAAAAATACTGCAGCCGTAGAAGTGTAAAGGAAGCATTTGGGGAAGAAAGACAAGAATGCATTTTTTTTTATAGTTTTTTATTTATTTTCCAAGCAAACACTCATTCAATTACAAAGAAATTACAAAATGAATAAAGTATATACATAAATACATAAATACATTACCTATCGAGGGCGTACATAGACGATTATAAGAGAGAGAGAGAGAGAGAGAGAAAAAAAATAAAAATCATAAGGGGCAGTCAAACAATTATAATTTTATTTGCACCCGAAGGCGTACAGTAAAAACAAAAAAAAACCATTAACAACAAACAATGATGGACCACTCTTAGCAGTACTAGTGATAGACTTCCTTCTGCAGTAGTACCGACGAAGACCACCAACCTCACATCAACTCCACTTTTTCCTTCACTCAACAGTATAGTCTATTCTATGATCCACTCCATCCACCACTCCTGCTTCTTATATCATTTATTTACTTACTCCACTTACTCGATCTATGTCTTCTGTCTTCTACCCAGCTATCATATCTGTGAGTCTCTTTATATACCTAAGAGTTCACCCTTTTCTTTCCTTGTCTCCTTTTCTCTCTCCTCTATCTTTATCCCCAATTCTGTAAGTCTCTTTGTATATCCTAATTATTCACCCTTTTCTTTCCTTGTCTCCTTTTCTCTCTCTATCTTT
>JACEEZ010026450.1:203917-233917 GCA_016584305.1 Chionoecetes opilio
ATTTAATGATCCTGTTATGATAATTTTTGAGACTCTAATGGCGGGTGGTTTGTTAATTTACTATTTGCGATACGCTTCTTTTAATTATCATTTGCGATTTTAACTTTATCTTATTTTCGTCCACCAAATAAAAATATCCTCCAGTATTTCTTGTTTAGTTTGATGTTTTTTCTGTATTTCGTCAAAATTGGGTTGTGCTCCGGTGTGATTTTTTTTATTTTTTTTTATTTTTTTTTTTTTTTTTTATGCCTTCGTTCATTTCCTGCCAAGCATCGTGTACACCGGACGACTACTTTTACTCCAATTATTTTGTTATTTTACTTTCTTGTATAGTTTTGTTTTGTTTTTTTAGTTAACGACGCACGGTCAGGCAAGAATCTTTGCACACACACACACACACACACCACCACCACCTGTGTGTTCGAGTGGATTAGAGCGCCAGTCAGACCATTCTGTGGCCGGGGGTTCGATCCCCGCTTGGTCCCGGGGATTTTTCACTGGCAAATGCGGACGGTTATTGTTCCTCTTGAGCAAGGGGATGATGTGTGTGTGTGGTGCGCAAGGTTCCAGTATTACTCAAAGATCGGTCACTATGAGCTCCAAACTCTTTTCGGGAGGGTAAAACTGGCGATCGCGAGTTCAACTCGTGAGGATAAGACCGTGGGTGAACACACACTTACACACACACATTGATCTTGTCTCTCCTTCTTTCACTCAGCCCTTCCTTCCATCTTAGTGTTGATTCTCTTCGTTTTTCCCTTTTTCTTTCGTTGATTTTCTTTTCTTTTCGTTCAGGCTTTTCATTACTTTTTTCATTCCTTTCCTTTCTTTTTCGTTCATTATTTCTTGTATTTATTCTTTGTCATTATTTGTGATCGTTCTTTGCCTACACTATTTTCATTCTTTTTCCTTATTCACTCCTTCCACACACCAAGACTCACATGTTCTCTCTTTACTTCTTGGGGTCAGTATTTTCCTACATGCCTTTAACTCCTTCAACCTTTCCTCCTTGCGTCCTTTCATTACTTCCCTCCACCTACTCTTTAACCTCATTCGTCCCTGCACATTCAGACCATTCTGTGCTCTACTCAAATCCTTATCTTGCAAAATTTCGTTTCTCCAGGTTTACCAGATTTCTCCTCTTCGCTCCTCTCCCCCTTCCTACCCCTTCCTCTCTCCCTTCCTACCCCTTCCTATACACCTTCCTCTCTCCCTTCCTACCCCTTCCTCTCTCCCTTCCTACCCCTTCCTCTCTCCCTTCCTATCCCTTCCTCTCTCCCTTCCTACCCTTCCTCTCTCCCTTACTACCCTTCCTCTCTCCGTTCCTACCCCTTCTCCCTTCCTCTTCCTTCCTACCCTTCCTCTCTCCCTTCCTACCCCTTCCTCTCTCCCTTCCTACCCCTTCCTCTCTCCCTTCCCACCCTTCCCTCCCCTGGCCACGCTCCGTTCAAAGCCTTTTCTGTGCCTTCACCCCCCCCCCCCCCCCTTCACCCCTCAAGAGGCCAAGAACCTGTGTTAGTGTAGGAAAATAAAGGAAATGTGGAGGGAAATCTTGGACGCGTGTGAGAGGCCCGAGTGGCGGCCAAATAAGGCGATGAGGCGAGGAAGAAAAAATAATAATAATACAAAAATACAAAATATAAAATACACAAGCAACGCAAAAAGATGAATAAATGTGGCCCATAAATAAATAAATAAATACTTAGAAATAATAATGAAAGTTAAATGTGTATAATGTGAAATTTTAACATTATGATATTTTTTTTCAATCAGCACCAATTATAATTATAGTTTATCTTCCTTAAAGTGATGTAGGAGTAAAATAATGATAGTAATAAAAATGAAATACTATGCACATTAAACAATTTTCACTATTTACGTAACCCCTTGAGGCCCAGAACTTAATTTCCATTGTAATTTGACTACCATCAGACGATTTTAGTGAATATAAGCAATATTTTATAGATATAACCTGTAGTATCCTTGTCCGCGAGCAAATTTGGTATATTACGTTACTTCTCGTAATTTTATGGCTAACAACAGATGATTATATATAGCAAAGGAAATATCTGGGCGTTAAGGGGTTTAAAACATTCTTAAAAACATTGATGCAAAGAACACGAACATGAACAGACACGTGAATGACTAGATTTAACACGTCAGCGTCAACAGTAAGGTAAATAATATCGAGATAAGGTCGTAGATAGATAAAGACGAGATAATGATCGGCGGTAGGCGGGCGCGGGGTTGTGGCGGCGGGAGGCAGGGCGAGGGGGTCTTAGCGGTCTTGGGGTCCAGAGCAGCGGCACAACCTGGAAAAAGACACAAAAATGGACGTTAGTTAAGTACACTGTTAACCCCTTCACGCCCAATCTTTCCTTTGCTATATGAAATTATCTGTTGTTAGCCATAAAATTACGAAAAGTCACTGAATATACCAAATTAGTTAGTGGACAAGGATACTAAACAGGTCCAGATCTATAAAACATTGCTTATATTCACTAAAAATCGTCTAATGGTACCCAAATTACAATGGGAATTATGTTATGGGTCTCAGGGGTTAAGGGAGATAAAATACAGAGGAGTGGAGTGTCCGTGCCTCGTGCTCATCCCTTGCCCCCCCCCCTCCTTTCCCCCCTTCCTCTATCCCTCCCCCCCTCCCCTCCTTTCCCCCCTTCCTCTATCCCCTCCCCTCCTTTCCCCCCTTCCTCTATCCCCTCTACCCCCCCTCCCTCCTTTCCCTCCACCGCCCCACCGCCTGCCAGCAACAATGCAACTCCTTAACAGTAAAGTGCTCAACCAACATTCACTTTTTTCTCATTCACCACTTCCCTACTCCTCCAAAGACTGCATAGCTTACACACTACCTCTACCCCTCTCTCTCTCTCTCTCTCTCTCTCTCTCTCTCTCTCTCTCTCTCTCTCTCTCTCTCTCTATATTACCTGCCCTTCTCTAGTATTACATTGCCCATTTATGTTATCAATTACCTGTCTCATTCTAATGTTTCCTGGCTACCTTAACCTGAGAGAGAGAGAGAGAGAGAGAGAGAGAGAGAGAGAGAGAGAGAGAGAGAGAGAGAGAGAGAGAGAGAGAGAGAGAGAGAGAGAGAGAGAGAGAGAGAGAGAGAGAGGACAAAAACTAATATGAAGTAACAACAAATATTTGTCGAGAATTACAAGTATTAAGCAAAAACATGGATATCTTTTTCCTGGCGTTTTCATTAAGGTAACATAAACAACAACACCTGGCGGGATACTTCTGCTCACAACTCAACTTAATAATTCTTACTATGAAAATAATGTTGGGATCTTTGTCAAACAATGATGTTTATTTAAAAATGTCCTACACCCCTGCACACATTTACAGTCTCTCTCTCTCTCTCTCTCTCTCTCTCTCTCTCTCTCTCTCTCTCTCTCTCTCTCTCTCTCTCTCTCTCTCTCTCTCTCTCTCTCTCTCTCTCTCTCTCTCTCTCTCTCATATTACCTGCCCTGCTCTAGTATTACATTGCCCATTTATGTTATCAATTACCTGTCTCATTCTAATGTTTCTGGCTACCTTGCTGACTAATTGGCATTACCTGGTCTGCATGTTACCTTACTATGTTAATGTGCTTCTGGGATGACCTACCTTTTGATGGCTTACTTGACCTTCTTATAAATACCAAATCATTCAGCCAACTTACTTGTAGTACATAGTTTCTTCAGTGTTACCTTGCTATGGTCATGCCTGCTATTTGTTGCTTACCTTGTGTTACTTTAGTGTTCCATGCTCTTATTTCCATCGTTAATTTGCTATATTTGTTACTTGTTGTGTTACTTTAGTCTTCCATACTCTTATTTTCTTCGTTAATTTGCTATTTCTGTTACTTGTTGTGTTACTTTAGTGTTCCATACTCTTATTTTCATCGTTAATTTGCTATTTCTGTACTTGTTGTGTTACTTTAGTGTTCCATACTCTTATTTTCTTCGTTAATTTGCTATATTTATTACTTATTGTGTTACTTTAGTGTTCTATACTCTTATTTCCATCGTTAATTTCCTATTTCTGTTACTTGTTGTGTTACTTTAATGTTCCATACTCTTATTTTCTTCGTTAATTTGCTTATTTGTTACTTATTGTGTTACTTTAGTGTTCCATACTCTTATTGCTTCGTTAATTTGCTATTTCTGCTACTTGTTGTGTTACTTTAGTGTTCCATACTCTTATTTCCATCGTTAATTTGCTATTTCTGTTACTTGTTGTGTTACTTTACTGTTCCATGCTCTTATTTCCATCGTTAATTTGCTATATTTGTTACTTGTTGTGTTACTTTAGTCTTCCATACTCTTATTTTCTTCGTTAATTTGCTATTTCTGCTACTTGTTGTGTTACTTTACTGTTCCATGCTCTTATTTCAATCGTTTATTTGCTATTTCTATTACTTGTTGTGTTACTTTACTGTTCTATACTCTTATTTCCATCGTTAATTTGCTATTTCTGTTACTTGTTGTGTTACTTTACTGTTCCATACTCTTATTTCCATCGTTAATTTGCTATTTCTGCTACTTGTTGTGTTACTTTAGTGTTCCATACTCTTATTTTCTTCGTTAATTTGCTATATTTGTTACTTATTGTGTTACGTTAGTGTTCCATGCTATTATTTTCATCGTCAATTTGCTATATATGTTACTTGTTGTGTTACTTTAGTGCTCCATACTCTTATTTCCATAATTAATTTGCTATATCTGTTACTTGTTGTTACTTTAGTCTTCCATACTCTTATTTTCTTCGTTAATTTGCTATTTCTGTTACTTGTGTTACTTTAGTGTTCCATGCTATTATTTCCATAATAATTTTCCTATTTCTGTTACTTATTGTGTTACTTTACTGTTCCATACTCTTATTTCCACCGTTAATTTGCCATATTCGTTACTTACTGTGTTACTTTCTTTTTTCCATGTTACTACTTATGATCTTATTTCCATCATTAATTTCCTATATATGTTACTTATTGTGTTACTTTACTGTTCTATACTCATATTTCCATCAATAATTTACTACCTCTCCCTTGCCTCACTGCACACACCTGTACATCACCTATTCACTGACGTCCTAATTGATATGTTACCTGACATTTGAAGACTTTACCTGCCTCTTATATTACCCACTCCATCCCATTCACCCTCCTTCCTCTCCCTTCCTTCCTCTCTCTCCCTATTGCCTGTTGTGTTACCAGTATCCAGTTACCTCACGCGTTACCTGCCTTGATAGTGTTACCTGACCCACTGCTCACAACACCATATATAGAGCCCCCCTAACCTCCCTAACCCCCCTTGCCTACCTGTTCCTAGCCGTCAGAATAGCTTAGGAGCTGAGTATGGTATTTTAAGCAGCACTTTAGGAGGAATCATAAGGTGAGAACACGTAGCAAAGAGGTTGAAGAGGCAATAGGCGCCTGGAACACCTATCTATCCTTCACTCTCCTTCCCTATCCTCTCCTTTCCTCTCTTCCTATCTATCTTCTCTCCTATGTATTCCTTCACCTCCTTCCTCTCTCCCCACTGTCTCTCCTTCATCCTCCTTCCTCTCTCTCTATTTCCTCACCCTCCTTCCTCTCTCCCCATTGCTACAACCTCCTCCTTCCTCTCCCTCCCTATTGCCTCCTCCTTCTCCTAGCTGCTTTCTCTCTCTCCCTCCTCCTTCACCTCTCATCTCCCCCCCTCCTCCTCCTCCTCCCCCCTCCCAGAGAATCCTTGGCTCCTGAGGAAGGTGTGGGCGTAGGTAATATAGGAAGTGTGCCGCCCTAAACTTTTTCTCTTCCGTCAGGGTGTTCCTCTCTCTACCTGGTACACCTTGACATACCCAACCACACCGCTGCCCCGCCACACCCACGCCCTCCTCACCTCACCGCATTACTGCCACACCCTTAATGCCCATGCACCCGCACCTTCAGTATCCACACCCATACCCACCCATACCCAAGACCACACCCAACACGTCACGAAATTTAAGGTATAGGTGCTGTCAATCAGGAATTGCAATGGGTTCATGAGAGAGAGAGAGAGAGAGAGAGAGAGAGAGAGAGAGAGAGAGAGAGAGAGAGAGAGAGAGAGAGAGAGAGAGAGAGAGAGAGAGAGAGAGAGAGAGAGATATTCTGAACATTTACTGCCTTAACTTATCTAATGACTTACTTAACTTAACTTAACTTAATGACTAACTTAACTTAAAATGACCTTTTAAACCATCTGTGTAATTAATAACTTTAAATACGAAAAGAGAGAGAGAGAGAGAGAGAGAGAGAGAGAGAGAGAGAGAGAGAGAGAGAGAGAGAGAGAGAGAGAGAGAGAGAGAGAGAGAGATGACCCTGAATTGGCTTATCCCGACCCATGTTTGGAGGCTGCGTAACTGTTCAACATCATGGTCATATATGGTACAGGTCCTCCCTTACCCCCCCCTCCTTCCCTTCCCCAACCCTGCTCCGGTCCTTCCCTCCTATACCCTAACTCTCTCCTCCTTCCTCCTCCCCTTACTCTCACCTCCTTCCTCCTTCCCTTACTCTCTCCTCCTTCCCTTCCTCTCTCCTCCTTCCTCCTTCCCTTCCTCTCTCCTCCTTCCCTTCCTCTCTCCTCCTTCCTCCTTCCCTTACTCTCTCCTCCTTCCCTTCCTCTCTCCTCCTTCCCTTCCTCTCTCCTCCTTCCTTCCTCCTCCTTCATTTCCTGCCATCTCACCATCATTCCTCCCACGTCTTCCTGCTCCTTCGCCTCACACGGGCTCTTCACCTCCAGAAAGAGAGAGAGAGAGAGAGAGAGAGAGAGAGAGAGAGAGAGAGAGAGAGAGAGAGAGAGAGAGAGGAGAGAGAGAGAGTGTAAGAGAGGGGGGTTAAGGAGGGGGGGCAGCGGGGCATCAATGAGTGGCACCGTAAAAGGAGTTGGGCCGCTACCTCCCCCATCCCCTCCCCCTGCATGCTAACCCCTTCTGAGTCATAGCACCCCCCCTGCCCCTCACCCCCCTCTTCCCCTCTCCTCTTACTCACTTCTTTCAGCTTTTTTCCTTTGGCAGTTTTATTTATAGTCTGACATTTATTTTATACGATAGAATCTCTCTCTCTCTTTTTCTCTCTCTCTAAAAAGTTAGTATATGAAACGAATACAGGTAGACATATAGGTCGTTCAGGTGTGTGTGTGTGTGTGTGTGTGTGTGTGTGTGTGTGTGTGTGTGTGTGCGCGCGTGTGTGTGTGTGTGTATGTGTGTGGCCCGACTTGATCTCTTATCACTTTCTTACGCAGATAGAATTTTTTTTTTTGGTACAGGTTATTGTCCTTGATGTGTATTATTATTGTAGTACTGTATACGTCTACTGAGAGAAGGGAGGGAGAAGGGTAAGGGAAAGGGTAGAGGGAAAGGGTGTGGGAGTTAGGAGGGAGAAGGTGGGGAAGAGGGAAGGGAAGGTGAAGGGTTACAGGAAGGTTTTTGTCTCGGTTTCTTACGTCCATGAATATACGGTTGGTGATTGTTTTCGCTGGACTACTGAAGGAGCGACAAGAGAAGATGATGAAGAAGAAAAAGAATACGACTGAAGAAGGCAAAGATGAGGAAGAAGAAGAGAATACTATACTGAAGGAGGGAAAAGAGATGAAGAAAAGAGAATACTACTGAAGGAGGGAAAAGAGAAGATGAAGAAGAAAAAAAAAGAGAATACTACTGAAGGAGGGAAAAGAGAAGATGATGAAGGAAAAAGAGAATACTACTGAAGGAGGGAAAATAGAAGATGATGAGAAAAAAGAGAATACACTGAAGGAGGAAAGAGAGAGAGAAGAAAAGGAATACTAACTGAAGGAGGGAAAAGAGAGATGAAGAAGAAAAGGAATACTACTGAAGGAGTGAAAAAGAGAGAAGAAGAAAATAGAGAATACTACTGAAGGAGGGAAAAGAGAAGATGATGAAGGAAAAAAGAGAATTCTACTGAAGGAGGGAAAAGAGAAGATGAAGAAGAAAAAAGAGAATACTACTGAAGGAGGGAAAAGAGAAGATGATGAAGAAGAAAAAAGAGAATACTACTGTAGGAGGGAAAAGAGAAGATGATGAAGAAAAAAAAAGAGAATACTACTGAAGGAGTGAAAAAAGATGATGAAGAAGAAAATAGAGAATACTACTGAAGGAGGGAAAAGAGAAGATGATGAAGGAAAAAAGAGAATTCTACTGAAGGAGGGAGAAGAGAAGATGATGAAGAAAAAAGAGAATACTACTGAAGGAGTGAAAAAAAGATGATGAAGAAGAAAAAGAGAATACTACTGTAGGAGGGAAAAGAGAAGATGATGAAGAAAAAAAAAGAGAATACTACTGAAGGAGTGAAAAAAGAAGATGAAGAAGAAAGAGAATACTACTGTAGGAGTGAAAAAAGATGATGAAGAAGAAAATAGAGAATACTACTGAAGGAGGGAAAAGAGAAGATGAAGAAAAAACAGAATACTACTAAAGGAGTGAAAAAAGAAGATGAAGAAAAAAGAGAATACTACTGAAGGAGGGAAAATAGAAGATGATGAAAAAAGAGAATACTACTGTAGGAGTGAAAAAAGAAGATGAAGAAGAAAAAAGAGAATACTACTGAAGGAGGGAAAAAAGAAGATGAAGAAGAAAGAGAATACTACTGAAGGAGGGAAAAGAGAAGATGAAGAAGAAGAAAAAGAGAATACTATTGAAAGAGGGAAAAGAGAAGATGAAGAAGAAAGAGAATACTACTAAAGGAGGGAGAAGAGAAGATGATGAAGAAGAAAAAGAGAATACTATTGAAAGAGGGAAAAGAGAAGACCATGAAGGAGAAAAAAAAAGCGAATACTACTGTAGGAGTGAAGAGGAGTATAAGAGAGTGAAGAGGAATGTAAGAGATGAAGAAGAAGATAATACTACTGAAGGAGGGAAAGGAAGATGAGGAGATGGAGAAGGATAAGAAGTCGCAGGAGTAGGACGGGAACATTCCTATTATCCTCCTCCCACGGGCCGCCGCAGCAGGGGAGCACCACCACCACCACCACCACCACCTCCCCTCGCAAGGCTCCCTCCGCCACCCGCGTCAATGTGGCCGCCTCAAGACCGCGGTAATGGATGCAATGCTTGATGTTCTGCTCGTTAGTCCTGGGCGGCCGTCACACCACCGAGGGCTTCGTGGTGTGACGGCGGTTTGGGCAAAGGATAGTGTGTGTGTGTGTGTGTGTGTGTGTGTGTGTGTGTTCAGTAGTTGAAGTTGTGGGTAATGTTGATGTGTTGGGGGGGGGGGGTTGTCTTGGGTAATAGTGGAGGGTGATGTGTTCGTGTTGTGTGTGGGACGTGGGCGTGGTGGTGGTGGTGGTGGTGGTGGTGTGTCTTGAGTAATACGTGTTTTCGTAGTGGTGGGCGCCGCGGGGGGAGGGGGGAAGGTAATGGTGGTGGTTGTTGTTGTGGTGTTGTGTTGCAATGTTGATGGACGGATGTGGTGTAAGTGACGTGCGTAAGGGCGGGCAAGAGGGTGGTGGTGATGATGGAGATGATGATTGTAATGCACTTAGCGTGGATATGTTGGTTGTGACGCACCTTTTTTTTTCACTGAATGCCTTCGGGTGAAAATAAAATAATTATATTTATTATTATTAGCGTGGTAATGTTGGTTGTGGTGACGTACTTAGTGTGGCGGGGGTGTCGTAGTTGTGGTATTGATGACGCACTTGGCGTGGTGGGGGTGGGGGGGGTGGAGGTGGTGAAAGGCGTCCTGGCCTTGCTGGAGTCTTGGCGGCTAGAGTGTGGTGGGCGAGTGTGTACACGACCCTGGTTGCCCTGTCTTTGCCTCGCCTCGCCCCGCCCTGCCCCGCCCGCCGCCCTCCACCCACACCTGGCGTGTTCCTCCGCCCCAGGTGGAGGCGCG
Source organism: Chionoecetes opilio (assembly GCA_016584305.1). Classification (NCBI taxonomy): domain Eukaryota; kingdom Metazoa; phylum Arthropoda; class Malacostraca; order Decapoda; family Majidae; genus Chionoecetes; species Chionoecetes opilio. Next base: position 213,792 of record JACEEZ010026450.1, read on the forward strand.
GGGCAGCGGGTGCATGGCGGTGTCCTCGGCTAGCCACCCAGTGGCCTTTCTCTCATTTTTTTGCGGTTCCTGCCTCTGCTGCCTGCTGACCCTCGCGGCGCCGCCCGGCTTCCGGGGCCTGCCGAATGACGATGGTGCTCGCCTTTCTCTAGCGGTGATTTGTTGTTTGTGACGGTATCTTTTCTCCTCCAGACGCGCCACGCTACCCACCGAGCCATTGGCGACCCTGCTGTGCTGGTGCCCTCGCGGCGCCGCGCACAATTACCCGGTGCGTTTTTGTGGTGTGAACCGAGAGCAGCCAGGCCGCTTTCCTGGAGGAGGATGTGTTCCATGGCCTCTCCATCTGCCTCCACGCGGCCCCCCCGTGCCTCGCTGCCCGCTGATAGGCATGCAGGGATGCAGTTTAGGTTTTAAGCTTGCAGTTCAGCAAGTGTTTAGAGCGATAATGGTATCGGGGACGCGCCAATGACGCCATAACGTAACAGGTGAGCCGAGGAAAGCCAGCGAGGAGCAGCCAGCCGCCTGTGTTGCCAGTGGGTCCCGCGCACCCTGCCCGCCCGCCACCCGCCCTCCTCCCACCCACCCTCTGCCTCCTAGCTTTTACCACCTGCACCTGTCCCTACTCCCTGCATTATCTCCACTCTCTCACTGCTCCACCTCGCCCTCCATCCCCCAGCGGTGCGAGGTGCAGGTGAGAAAGGCGTCCCAGGCCTCGGACGTGAGCCTCACGCCTCACCGTGGCCAGGGGAGGGGCAGATCTAGGTGAGCGAAGGGTTGAGGCGTGAGCGAAGAGTGGCGGCCCTTTGTGTGTGGCGCATTGTGCCCGACACCCACGACAACACGCGTTATTTGCCTTGTGTTTCGGCGTAACGGAGCAACGACAACGCAACCCACCATCAGGCGTCAAAAGCTCCCCTACTTGCCCTCGCCGCCCCTCCCCGCCACGTGGCCCCGCGGCTCGGTGCCTGTGATCAGGGGAGGACGGACTGGCAGTCGTGACAGCTTCTTGATCGCGCCATCTCGCCCTTACTCTTGCCTTCCTCCTCCTCTCCCGCCTCACTGAATGATTTGCACCACCACCGTTGTTTGCAATATGTGTGTATGTGTATGTACGCAGAGCACACACATGCAACACACACACACACACTGACCCGATTCAGCACCCAGCACCTAACTCATGTGTCTGGACCCTCTCCCCACTGCATAGTTCCACCCTCTATAAAAAAGTCCACATTAAGCCCACTCGCGTCATAGGATCAGTAGCCTAGCCCCGCTCAACACTAGTTTGAACCCATTTTTACCTCCGCCAACGAAGTTGGAGAGGTTATGTTTTCACCCCGATCTGTCTGTCTGTCTGTCTGCCTGTCTGTCTGTTAGTGTACAGGATTTCTCGAAAAGTTACGAATAGATTTGGACCAAACTCGGTATACCAAGTCTATTTGGTATAAGGAAGAACTGATTAAATTTTGGATTAAATCTATTGACAACTGTTGCCATGGCAACCAATTGATGAAATACTCGGCCGGAGGTATGCGCTCATACTGAGTGCATATATATATATATATATATATATATATATATATATATATTATATATATTTGATGAAATATTCGGGCGGAGGTATGCGCTCTACTGAGTGCCCCCCCCCCCCCCCCTAGTTTGCCTTGTTTCCCCCAGTATCGTGACCCTAACCACTGTCTGGGCCCCAATCGATGCCCCGGACCCCACCTACGTAGCTACCGTGTTCCCACTCATATACCGTGTTGACGTTACTCAGCGCCGGGGTCCCACTCCTTGCCTCGCTTCACCCTGTCCCCACTCAATTTCGGTAATCCACGCCACTCGGTACACATCCATTGTTTTGCTGCATTCAGAATATTGTCCCAACATGTCCAGATATTTGTCCCCACTCACTCTTATGGTTACTCAGCACCCACTCCATCTTGAGCCTACCAATGACTGTGACCCCACTCAACATCTTTGCCGGACTATTACTCGGATCCCACTCAGTCTCACTAATGTTTTGGTCCCACTCAGCAGTAACTTAGCTCCTCCTGCCCAATGTCTCTGATGCTGCTAACTTTACTTTTTAACAAACTGATGGTCTCTAACTTTGCCTCTCTTAGTACTTAGCCCCTTCAGTCCAATGTCACCAATGTCTCTGATGGTCGCATTTAGTGAACTTATCCCTCTCCATCCTGTTATACCACTCAGCACCCCTATCCCACTCAGCACCATGGATCCCTACAGTAGTATAGTACCCTGCCCACAATGAATAAAATGATCCCACTCATTAATAAAGTACCATCTCCGCATTGAGTCTCCTGGTCCCACTCATTTATGTGACCCCACTCAGTACCACGATCCCTCTCAGTAATATGATAGCTCCCTCGTTATGAGTAATCTGGCCCCACTCAATCCTTTGTCTAGTGTTATTTATTCCACTCATCCTCTCGATCCCACTCAGTACTTGAGTTGAATTCCCACTCAACAGTATCCTATCCCATTTCAGCATCTTTATCCCTCTCATTGGGTCCATTCATCGTCTTAGTCCCACTCAGCACCATTGGCCCACTCTCTAGCAATACCCGAAACCCTATACTCAATAAACTATTCAGCACTACAGCCCACTCAGCCCCCACATTCAGCCCACATCTCCCACTCCGGTACAGTTTCCCCACTCACTAATACACCAGTCCTACCCACCCCTCCCTCTCACCCACATCCCCCACTCGGTCCCGTTTTCCCACTCAAATTAACTGGTTTCATAGGAAGAGCTTTCGAATATAAGTCTGAAAAAGTCATTCTTACACTTTTCAATGCGATCGTACGTCCTCCTCTTGAATATTGCGTTCAGTTTTGGTCACCCTACTATAGAAAAGATATAATCAAACTGGAGTACAAAGAAAAGTTACTAAAATGATTCCGCGCTTGCGAAACAAGTCATACGAAGAGCGATTGAAGGAACTTAACTTGTTCAGTTTGTCAAAACGTAGATTGCGAGGAGACTTAATAGAATTGTTTAAAATGTTCCATGGCTTCGATAATGTTAACATAAACGACTATTTGAATATTGATTGGACAAGCACTACTCGTAGTAATGGATACAAGATCATTGGTAAGCGATTTCGGTCACATGAAGCGAAGCACTTTTTCTTTAATAGAGTTGTTAATATATGGAACTCTCTTCCAGCACAAGTAGTTAATAGTAACACGGTTGAAGCGTTTAAGAACAAACTAGATAAATACTTAGCATCAACTGCCCAACTCGATTTCTTCGGCTCTACGTAATTTTTTTTTTTTGTAGCGTTAGCTTTAGTTTAGAGTCTGTCTCTCCTTCAATCTTTCCTATAAAATTCCATGGCAGTTTTTTCTATACTGCATGGTGATTTTTCTCACTTTTTTTCCTGCTGGCCGCGGCCGGAGGGAGAGATGGGTGGGGAGGAGCCTTCAACTTTACTATTCTTTTACCTCTAACACGTAGAAACTATAGTGGTAGAAAGTAGTCACACAGACAGCCTCGTTTGGCTCAGTATATATAGGGCTGTTGCTGTCTGTTCTTCCTTTGTATTATAACAGTCACCAGTCCCACCCATCCCTCCCTCTCACCCCTCGTCAGTGTGGCCCCAGTTCGTACCAAGGAAGGCGTGTCTCCTAGCTCGCAGGAAGAACACAGTGGCAACAGAAGCCCTACGAGACACTAAGCCTGTGTGCCTGACCTTGGCTTGGACGCGGAAACACCTCAAACACCTCACTAACTTCTGCCGGGCTTTGTTATTGGATTACTAGGAGGGGGGGTGTGGGAGGTTGGTGGTGATAAGGGGGGGAGGTTGGGGGTTGTAATGAGGGGAGGGAGTGGTATTGGGGGGAGTTTGGGGGTGGTAAAGGGAGGGTGTAAGGGGTGGTAATGTTGGGGAGTGGCTGGTAATGGAGGGGCGGTAGTAGTATTGAGGGGAGGTTGGGGGTTTGTATTGGGGGGACGTTGGGGGTGTAATGGTGGGGAGTGGGTGGTATTGAGGGAGATTGGGGTGTTAATGGAGGGGAGGTTGGGGATGGTAAAGGGTGAGAGGGGTGGGGGCAGCGAGTATACACCTCCTCCCCTGCTTAAGCTTTAGTACCTATTCCCCTCTCCCTCCACCCCATGCATAATCACCACCTCAATGCTGTAATATGATTGTGGTGATTTTAGTTTATTCCTCGAAAGGGCAAGCGAGTGGTGGTTCCTTACGTATTCACAAACTAATTGATACGGAGTTGAGCGCTGTGGCTAAGAACCTGTTGTGCCCCCCCCTCCTTCCTCTATCTTTTTCCTTTTTTACCCTTATTATAATTTATTTCACTTCACACTTATATTCCCATTCATCTTTTTCCCCTCTTACTCTTTCCCCTTAACATAGTAATCTCCCCACCTATTAACCCCTTGTATATGTCTCCCCTCACCTTCACCGCGATACTCCTCGATTTTACTCCATTCCCACTCAATCACTCCCCTCTTTACTCCATTCCCACTCAATCACTCCCCTCTTTACTCCATTCCCACTCAATCACTCCCCTCTTTACTCCATTCCCACTCAATCACTCCCCTCTTTACTCCATTCCCACTCAATCACTCCCCTCTTTACTCCATTCCCACTCAATCACTCCCCTCTTTACTCCATTCCCACTCAATTCACTCCCCTCTTTACTCCATTCCCACTCAATCACTCCCCTCTTTACTCCATTCCCACTCAATCACTCCCCTCTTTACTCCATTCCCACTCAATCACTCCCCTCTTCCTCTTCATCCCTATTCCTATTCCTCTTTCCCTTTTCTTTCTTCACCGAGTACTTTTCTTTAATCCGTACCCATACACCTACTTCCTTCTTCTCCCCTCATGCAAAAAAATCCCATCCCCCTTGCAAAAAACTCCCCTCTTCCACCCTTCCCTTCATCCTCTCTACTTCTCTCCCCTTCAAAGTACGAGTAACTGCCCTTTTCTTTTTGCCGTAATTCCACCTTTTTATAATCTCCCCTCATGTGACCCCCCCCCCCTTTTCTACACAATGACGCAATAACCTCCTTTTCTCATAATCTCCCCTCACACTATCTCTTTCCATTTTGACTCCCCTCTTTCCCCACACCATAATTTCCCCTTCCCCTCCCTCACCATAAACTTCTTCCCCAATCCATCATACAATAGGATATACTTCCCCTCCCTATCAGCTTCACGCACTACCTTCCCCTCCCTCCTTCCCCTCACCTTTACGATAGCTCTCTAATCCCCTCACATAGGTAATAGTAATTTCCTCTATCTCTTCACTCGGTAATTTCCATCTTTTTTTTCCTCTTCACAAAGTATGTTATTCCTAACTCTTTCCCCTCCCTGCCTTACAGTACTCCTCCCTCTCTCCCCTCCCTGCCTTACAGTATTCCCCTTCCCCCCTTATTATCTCCCCTCCCTGCCTTACAGTACTCCTCCCTCCCTCTCCCCTCCTTTTTTTTCTTTTTTCTTTTTTACGTTAGAGCTTATAGCGCCTGTAGGCACTTTTTTTCTTTACACCAAGCCCCTTTCCTTATCCCTCTCTCTAGTAATATCCTCCACATCTTTTCACCCCTACGATCAACCCCCCCCCCCCAACACCCACTTTCCCCACATCGCTTATCATCCTCAAATTACATACATATTAATGAAAACAGGTAAATGACAACCTTATCCCTTTTAGCCATCACACCTGGGGGAACAGGTGGTAACTTACCTGGGCACTCACCTGTCCTGCGAAACACAGGTGGACTAGAGCTCCTACCATCACTTACCGGAGGCTGCGAGCCGTGGCGGGGGAATTGTGTGTGGGTATGGGTGGGACAGTGGGAGGGGGGGGAGGTGCGCGCGTGGCAAGGGGGGGGCCCAGCAGGGGTGCGGGTGGTGACAGGGCATAGGGAGCGTGGCGCATGGGTCAGGTAATCGTGGAGGGAGGTGGGGGGGTGAGGTTAGGCTTCTGAACCTGGAGGGGAGAACCCCGTAGAGTAGGTGTGGGTCGCCTCACCTGTACACCTGTTGCAGCGTGACACACCTGCGGCACCCTCAGTGGCCAGACACACTGGTTGAAGACTTACCTGTCCCCGTGGCTCAGCAAAGGAGCCTCTGACGGGGAACTGCAGCGTTGGGTCAAACGATTTCAAAGGACAAGTTAACTCACGTAACAGGTGTTTGGAGTGCTGGCAGGGTGCACCGCTGCTCTGGGCCTGGCCAGGCGGAGGACGCGACACTGTCGAGGGCAGTTGGTGTGGCCTTGTGGTGGATGTGGGCAGCGGCGAAGAGTAGGTGTGGCGGCGGCGGTGGCGGCAGCGACGATGACGACGGAGGAGGAGGAGGCGGAGGCGGGGCCTGGCTGCGGGACGCGACCCGCACAAGTCACTCGCTCAGGGCAGACTGGAAAGCTCGCGCGCGCGACGGTCTGCGGATTATATACCGATTCCCTCGACCTCCACTAAACCACGCCTCCATGCTCCTCCGGCTTTGCTCATTGGCTGTTGTAGGAGCCCCACAGCCAATCAGAGGGCAGCATTTGCTCTCCCTGTCACTGATTGGTAGATCCCAGCAGCAACTCCTCCTTTTCCAGCTGTCGTGTTAGGATTTCTTGGTCGTCACCTGCTCTGGTTGTTTTTCTTTTGAGGATTACAGAACATTTGTCATGAGGCAGCAGTCTGCAGCCAATTAATTGCCTCAGGACACGTCAGACCAGGGCTGGGCGGGGCAGGGCCTGGCGGGTCCGGCGGGCGGGAGTGGGCGTGCGGCGGCGTGCCGTGGCGTGCGGTACCGTCCGGCCAGAGTCCACAGCGGACGAGGGGAATCGTGGACTAGTGGCGAGCACGGGGAACTTTTGGCCCTTGCCGCCCTCACCCCTCAATGACCCTGCCCCTGCATGGGACACCTTTCCCTCACCTTTATGTCGACCACTTGCTCTGTTTGTTTCCCTCACTTTTACTTCCCTCACTCTTTATTTCTTACCCAAATCACCCTGGGTCCTCACCGTCATCGATCACTCCCCTCACCCTCAGCCTCGCCTCGCCTCCCGCGCGCCCAACACCCTCGTCGCCCTAATGACCACTTGAGTTGCCTTGACGAGGACGAAGTGAGCCGCGTTATCGCCCGCTTATCGAAAGCCTCATTTTTTCAGCAGATGAGGCCTGGCGAGGGTGGTCTTGGGTCTGGCGTGGCTGCGTCAAGGCCGGGATGGGGACGGGGAGAGGCGACGCTAAAAACATACTCGACTTGACTCTATTTATTGCTGATGCAGAGTCACTTTTTCTGCCATTTTGATATTCTGTACAAGTCTTATTATCATCGGTACATCGTGTGGTTTGGAGAGGAGCAAATATGTCTGTGATATCATTAAGAGTCCCAGAAAGTACAGGTGGTGATACTTGGGCTGAGGACGTATAGCAAAGTTCTTGGTAAAAAGAGAATACACCTTTATAAATTATAGCTATTATATATACTTATAGCTTATATCTGTGGCTTCATGACTTGCATCGTATTATATGGCATTGCATTACGTTATTTTTGCTGTACATTTTGTAGTATTTGAGTATTGTTATAAAGATGTATGATAATAGTATATATCAGTAACACTCGTGCTAATAAAAAAGCTGTTCAGACTTGCACACACGAATAACTATCTTTACTATTATCAGTATACATAATTGTTCTAAATACTTTATTATATTTTTATTACTATTACTATATTACTATTACTATACTTACTATATTACTATTACTATACTTACTATATTACTATTACTATACTTACTATATTACTATTACTATACTTACTATACTACTATTTTATACTGTATTAACATAGAATTAGAGGAATGTACTTCACGCACTGCTTGACACCTGTTTCTTTCTTCCTCAGGTAAGGTCTTGGCGGTGCGAGGGCGACCCAGGTAACCATCAGTACAGGTAAGTTCCCGGGGGGTGGTGTGTGGTGTCCCAGGGGGGTGGTGTGTGGCGGTGGTGGTCGTGGTGTGTCCCTCCATGCCTCACATTCCATCATCCTGCCCTCATTACCTGTGTGTGGCGGTGTGTGTGTGTGTGTGTGTGTTGTGTGTGTGTGTGAGAGAGAGAGAGGAGAGAGAGAGAGAGAGAGAGAGAGAGAGAGAGAGAGAGAGAGAGAGAGAGAGAGAGAGAGATTTTTAGCTGATTCTGAACATTTTCTGCCTTAACTTATCTACCTTTTGAGCCATCTGTGTGATTAATAACTGTTTTAAAGAGAGAGAGAGAGAGAGAGAGAGAGAGAAGAGAGAGAAGGGAGAGAGAGAAGAGAGAGAAGGAGAGAGAGAAAGAGAGAGAGAGGAGAGAAGTCATGAGAGAAGGAGAGAGAGGGAGAGAATCATGAGAGAAGGAGAGAGAGAAGTCATGAGAGAAGGAGAGAGAGGAAGTCATGAGAGAGAGAGAGAGAAGGAGGAGAAAGTCATGAGAGAAGGAGAGAGAGAAGTCATGAGAGAAGGAGAGAGAGGAGAAGTCATGAGAGAAGGAGAGAGAGGAGAAGTCATGAGAGAAGGAGAGAGGAGAAGTCATGAGAGAAGGAGAGAGAGAGAAGTCATGAGAGAAGGAGAGAGGAGAAGTCATGAGAGAAGGAGAGAGAGAGAAGTCATGAGAGAAGGAGAGAGAGGTCATGAACGGTAACAGGGATCCAGAGCAAAATCAGGGAAGCACGTTTATAAGGTTTAAAAGAGAGAGAGAGAAAAAGTTCCCGTTTCACCTTTGCCCGCGTTTTGGGTGCCATGACCCGCGATCGCTCAGGCGGGGAACATTTTCGGCCATCACTCAGGCAGGAATTTTTAGGACTTATTTACTTATTCACGCATTTATTTATGTATTCATGTATTCAATTCGACCATTCATATATCAAATTTTGTTTTCGTATTTAGTTTCATTGCTTTTTTGTATTCTTATGATACTTCTTCTGTTTGTTTACTGAGTAAGCTTATATTTTTTTTCTTATTTATGCCTGTCTAATGATTTTTCGGTTACATCGTTAGTTGTATGTTTTTTTTATATTTTTATGATATTTCTGTTGTTTGTTTACGGAGTAGTTTTTTTTTCTTCCGTATGTATATATTGAGTTATCGCTCTTATCTGTTAGCTACTGAAGCCTGTCACACCAAGGGCACGTGCTGAGGATTGTATAGGGTGAGAGACTTGAGTGAGGGGAGATAATGGGTGATAGTGGATGGGGGTTAGTGGTGAGGGAGGGGGGGATATTTGATGAGGGTGAATAGTGAGGAAGGTGATATTGGATGGGTGATAGTGGAGGGGTGAGGAGTGAGAGAGCTGCAGGGCGCTCGGTTGCTGCCCCATGGACACCCATCGCCCGCCGCCCTGCACGTCACACATATGCTCCCATGCACCCCCTCCCCATCACGCCCTTCGAGGTTTTCAGGTTTTAAGCTACGAATAGATATATCAAAATAATGGAAGGAAGGAAGGAATATGTCATTGCCGAGCGAGGCCAGTAGTTGTCCCTTGCCTTGGTCCAGCAGCGGCGACACTATAAAATAACCACTATATAACTATTATAACCACTGGTCTTCCTCTTTACTGTAAGATATAGCGCCCCCTTCCTCTCCCCCCTTGACCCCCCTTGGCCATCCGGGAAGCTGTGTGTGGAAGCAAGAACACTTAGGATTTGCCCAAATATTTCAGTTTTCGTACTCATCTAGTTTGGGAGTTTATGAGGTGGAAGTATAAATTGCCCCAAGGCGGTTGTTATTTATGTGTTTAGATTATACATCTACCCTTAGCAGCTACGTAATCGAGATTGACATAGATTTATGGTAATTACAGGTGTATGTGGGATTGTAACCGAGTCAGTGATAACCAGTGATAAGGCAAGAGAAGAATGTTTCCCTTTCTGAGTATTTCGGGGTTGATTGCTTATTGATATTGCTGGCATATCATAAGGCGATGTAAAATAAGCTGGTTTCATCATGGGGCGATGTAAAATAAGCTGGTTTCATCATGGGGCGATGTAAAATAAGCTGGTTTCATCATGGGGCGATGTAAAATAAGCTGGTTTCATCATGGGGCGATGTAAAATAACATAAGAACATAAGAACATAAAAAAATAAGGAAGCTACAAGAGGCCACGAGGCCTACACGTGGTAGTTCCTGTCACCTAACACTACCTACATCCACCTTCCATCCCCATCCATGAACTTGTTCAGCCCCTCTTTAAAGCTCCCCAATGACTCCGCACTAACTACCTGTCTACTGAGTCCATTCCAATCATTCACCACCCTATTTGTGAACCAGTTTTTCCCTATTTCCTTTCTAAATCTACGCCCTTCCAGCTTGAATCCGTTACTTCTTGTTCTACCCTGGTTAAAAGCCGTAAGAACTTTTCCTACCTCTCCTTTATTAAATCCCTTTATCCACTTAAAAACTTCTGTCAGATAACCTGGTTTCATCATGGGGCGATGTAAAATAACCTGGTTTCTCTTGCAGTTTTTTTTTTATAACTTTATTTACATCTATTACAGTATAACTTACTGTCATAGATGTAAAAAAAAAAAAAAAAAAGCTCGAAGAGAAACCAGGTTATTTTACATCGCCTCATGATTCGACCCTCTTCTCCAGTGGTTCCCAACCAGGGGTCCATGGTCCCCAAGGGGTCCATGAAAGAATTTCAAGGGGTCTATAGATATTCTAAGAATCTAATTATTTTTAAATTTAAATTACTGGAATATAATAATAAGAGAGAGAGAAAATGAATAACCGTTATTTTATCATGGTAAGAGTAGCAAAAAAACCGTTCTTATGTCAGGTTGATGATGTGTCAGAAGACGCACAGGAAGAGTTCATTGAGCTTATCCACGATTCAACAGTCAAGAATGTGTTCCAGTCAAACTCCTTGTCTAGCTTCTGGTGTTCAATGATGGAATCATATCCCAAAATAAGTGATCTGGCAGTTCGAGTTCTTTTGCCTTTTGCTTCAACCTACCTGTGCGAAAGTGGGTTTTCTGCATTACTTACAATAAAAAGTAAATCAAGGAACAAGCTGTCTGTGGAAGATGACTGGCGGTGTGCACTGGCCGCCACTGAGCCAAGGATTCATGTCATGTTATTGTTACAGAAAAAACCACAAAAGTCCCATTGAGAAATATAAAGTGACATAATATTTTGCAACCAATCAAAAGTCATTCACTGCTGGTTTTTTTCTTTTATTAATAAAAACAAATATAATTATAAATCAGGCTTTTTGTGATTTATTGAACTGTAACTTAACTCCTTCCTCTTGTATTTATATATCCTCGTATACTTATGTTTCATAAGCAGGTTACTACACATTATTTAGCATGTATCGTATGTATTATTTTGCATCTTAAATCCATGAATCAAAAAGGATTTTGTCAACAGTTTATTTTCAATTTGTCTTTAATCTTGGTATCTATCTATTCTGTTACTTGAAATTGTTATACTTAGATGATGTTTTTAAAACGTGAAATGTGGTTTGGTTAGTGAATTTTTATTTTTTCATAATGTGCATAGTGAAAATAGAAGTATTATAGGATAGCTTTTAGCGTTAAACCTACACTATAAACAATACAGATTTTCCATGATTTTCTAATAAAAAAGCGCTGAAACAGAACGTGTTTGTTTTCATATTTATTAGCTACAGCTTCATCAGCATACAGTGCAGGCAAGTAAAATATAAAAGGCCCAAGCTTCATAGGCATAACAGTGCAAGGCATTCATATAAAGCCTAACACTTATCACAAACATGAAAGGATTACATATTGCCTAGTAATGCATACAGTCAAGCTTAATATAAATAGGCACAGCTCATGTACGTGCAAGGCATACATAATAGCTACGTTCATGTAATCACATACATATAAATAGGCCTACAGCTTAATCAGCATAACAGTGCAAGGCATTTTACATGAACGTATTCAATTTTTTGGAGAAAAATCTTCTATTAATTTTGCTGGCTTAGCCTATTTCGTTGTAGGGTCCACAGGTGGAACAGTGACTGCAAAAGGGGGAATGGGACAAAAAAGTTTGGGAACCACTGCTCTTCTCCATGACTCGCCCTCTATTCGAGCTGATTATATATATATTTTGGCCGGTCATAGAGATTGTTATCGATGGCGTGTCTAGCGTCCATCTCGCGTCCCTTCCTGTCACTCCTCACTGTAAAAATCCTCAGTCTCACACACATCCCGTAGTGGTTATCCTTTCGCCCTTCATGTATGTCTCCTCCTCGTGGCCTTGGAGTACTTCAGGAGGGGATAGTCCCGTGTCGTGCCTCAAGTGTGTTAGCCTGGCGATCATGTTTCTGCCGCGGTGATGCCAGAGTCAACCATTGTCTTCGTCTGGCTTATCGGCGATCTCTGCACCGCAACGCATTGATACCTCGTGTTTTTATCGCGTGTGCAACTCAATACACTATAGGAAGAGGGAGTGTTATGCTACCTGAGAGAGAGAGAGAGAGAGAGAGAGAGAGAGAGAGAGAGACTAGAAAGATTACAGAGAGAGAGAGAGAGAGAGAGAGAGAGAGAGAGAGAGAGAGAGAGAGAGAGAGAGACTAGAAATGACTTACAAGAAAGAAAAGAAGTATTGATTAACTAGGAAACTACTCAAAATCCACGTCAACACGAGTGGCGTCTAAAAGTTTGCTTAGATGGCGCCGGCAACAGTATTTTTTATTTGTGTAAAAAAAAAATTACGTAAGAACCTATAACGCCTGTAGACTATTAATCATAAGGGCTCTGATGTTGTTGGACTTCAAGGTTCTTATGGGGTTTTGAAGGTTGGCCCTCGCCCGTGGTGGTGCAGGCAGGATTTTTTGAGTGACATCAGTGATTAGAGGCTCAAGCCGACCCCTGTGTCCTCCGATGCGTTTGCCCTAATAATAATAATTTTATTCTCGCCCGAAGGCATACATACAAAAAACAAAGCGCGATAAGAACAGGCCAAAGAGTAAACTTAACTACTAGAGCAAAAAACAAAAACAGGAACAAAGTACAGGCACATTAGGGGACATAGTATCAAAGTACATAGAATAAACATACATGGACACCTGTGCTACCCCACATTCTGCACAAACAGCAGACCCAGCCACCGCTGTTGTATAGGTCCACATACATAGGCCGAGCAGAATAGAGTTGGTGGACAGCATGTGGGTGATCTTCGGCCACTTGACGACGGAAGAAATATTTAGCACCCGACGGGACTTAACCCCTTCACGCCCAGATCTTTCCTTTGCTATAAAAAATCGTCTGTTAGCCATAAAATTACGAAAAGTGACTTAATATACCAAATTAGCTAGTGGACAAGGATACTAAACAGGTCATATCTATAAAATATTGCTTATATTAACTAAAAATCGTCTAATGGTACCCAAATTACAATGGAAATTACGTTCTGGGTCTCAAGGGGTTAAACTCATGCCATCGCGCTCACCACTCCCATGCCCTAACCATGTACACACGGCCGCCGCCTCCCCTGAAAGTGGCGACCAAATACCTACGTAAAAGATATTCGTGCTCTATATAGCTATCTTGTCCTTTTGACGTTGTAAATACAGGCACTTGTTTATACATGTTTGGGTGCGTGGGGAGAATGAGTGTCAACGGAGGGTCATTTATATTTTGTTAAAGCTTTCTTTTGATTTTTATTTATTCATTGATCTATTCTGTATTATTTATCTATATATTTATTTATTTATTTATTTATTATTATCTTTTTTTGTGTGTGTGTGTGTGTTGGTCGCGAATGTGCTTTTAGAGTCCCTTACCTTCGTATTCAACCCTTGCAACTATTTTTTTTTATTCATACCAAACTTGTGAGGTCTTGTCTCTTGTCTTGAGGTCTCTGATATTGTACTGAGACGTCTTGTTCTTTCATTATTCTTTTTTTTGCCTCGATTACAACAGGCTCGAAGCGGTGCCGGGAACGATTAGAGCACCGCAGGAATTACAGTCTGACTTAACACTTGACAACTTCCTTCATGGCATTATTATTATTATTATTATTATTATTATTATTATTATTATTATTATTATTATTATTATTATTATTATTATTATTCACACTTCACAACTCCCTTTATGGCACAGTTTATGGCAATGTTTTAGCTTTAATTCTTAGTTATTTATCAACGTATAGTGAGTTTTTAGTTTTTTATCAACGTATAGTGAGTTTTTAGGTTTTTTTTATCAACGTATAGTGAGGTATTAGTTTTTTTTATCAACGTATAGTGAGTTTTTAGTTTTTTTATCAACGTATAGTGAGTTTTTAGTTTTTTATCAATGTATTGTGAGTTTTTAGTTTTTTATCAACGTATAGTGAGTTTTTAGGTTTTTATCAACGTATAATGAGTTTTTAGTTTTTTTATCAACGTATAGTGAGTTTTTAGTTTTTTTTATCAATGTATAGTGAGTTTTTAGGTTTTTATCAACGTGTAGTGAGTTTTTAGTTTTTTATCAACGTATAGTGAGTTTTTAGTTTTTTTTATCAACGTATAGTGAGTTTTTAGTTTTTTATCAATGTATAGTGAGTTTTTAGTTTTTTATCAACGTATAGTGAGTTTTCAGTTTTTTATCAACGTATAGTGAGTTTTTAGTTTTTTATCAACGTATAGTGAGTTTTAGTTTTTTTATCAACGTATAGTGAGTTTTTAGTTTTTTATCAACGTATAGTGAGTTTTTAGTTTTTTATCAACGTATAGTGAGTTTTTAGTTTTTTATCAACGTATAGTGAGCTTTTAGTTTTTTTTATCAACGTATTGTGAGTTTTTAGTTTTTTATCAACGCATAGTGAGTTTTTAGTTTTTTATCAACGTATAGTGAGTTTTTAGTTTTTTTATCAACGTCTAGTGAGTTTTTAGTTTTTTTTATCAATGTATAGTGAGTTTTTAGTTTTTTATCAACGTATAGTGAGTTTTTAGTTTTTTTTATCAACGTATAGTGAGTTTTTAGTTTTTTATCAACGTATAGTGAGTTTTCCTGTATAATTAAAAACGAAGGATAATTCACACCCTCGGGTCGAGATAATATGCCAAGAAATTTTTCTGAAACTTCGACTATTATCCTAAAACGGCAAGGAACAATTTTGTATATGCTTCTGTCACGTCAAACTTTTAGAGATATTGTGAAGGGAACTGTATAAACATCTGTTACGTCAAACTTTTAGAGATATTATGAAGGTAAATTTTGTAGAAACTTCTGTCACGTCAAACTTTTAGAGATATTGTGAAGGAAAATTTGCATATACTTCTGTCACGACAAACTTTTAGAGATATTATGAAGGAAAATTTATATAAACCTCTGGCAGGTCAAACTTTTTAAAGATATTGTGAAGGAATTTTTTTTTTAAACTTCAGTCACGTCAAACTTTAGAGATGTTGTGCTGTTGTGTTTCAGAGTGTCCAGGTGTGTAGGTAATTAAGGTGTGTAGGAGTACCTGGAACACCTGGGTGCTGCTCCTTATGTGGTGATGGCGTGGGTGGCGGTGGTGGTGGCGGTGGTTGTATTGATGATGCGAATGGGAGGGGCGTTGGTGGTGGTGGTGGTTGTATTGAGGATGCGAACGGATGATGCGAATGGGAGGGGCGTTGGTGGTGGTTGTATTGAGGATGGGAACGGATGCAGATGGGAGGAGCGGTGGTTGTTGTTGTTGTTGTTGTTGTTGTTGTTGTTGTGGTGGTGGTGGTGGTGGTGGTGGTCGTGGTGGTGGTGGTGGTGGTGGTGGTCGTGATAGAGATAGTGGTGGTAAATTATAGATGGGAGGGTAAGGTAAAGGATTGGGAGCAGGGCCGGATTATCCTATAGGCTAGTATAGGCTGCAGCCTAGGGCCCCTCAAGCTTGGGGGCCCCAAACCTGGGGTACCTGCTAAAAGATTTCCATATATAATTTTTTTGAAAAATGATATTTTGCATTGCTGAATAATTCATTTAACTTAAAATAGAATTACAAATAATTTGAGATAAAGGGCCCCTGTTTGAGGCCCTTTATTTGAGATAAAGGGCCTCTGTTTGAGGCCTTTAGTTGAGATAAAGGGCCCCTGTTTGGGACCCTAGCTGTAAATCATGGGGCCCCAGTCCATGTTTGTTTATCATCGTGCTAAACACAGTAAAACACTTATTTGTGAATGTAGCGTATAGATTGTTTTTCAGCTCACTTATTTTGCTATACAATGTAAAAAAAATTCGGGTGCGGGCGAGTTAGAGGGTGGCTCCGTCTGAGGGGGCCCACAATTTAATTAGCCTAGGGGCCCCAAGAGGTCATAATCCGGCCCTGATTGGGAGGGTAAAGTAAAGGATTGGGAGGGTAAAGTAAAGGATTGAAGGGTAAAGTACAGGATTGGGAGGGTAAAGTAAAAGATTGGGAGGGTAAAGTAAAAGATTGGGAGGGTAAAGTAAAGGATTGGGAGGGTAAAGTACAGGATTGGAAGAGAAAATAAAAGATGGGAAGGAAAAATAAAGGATGGAAAGGTAAAAAATATAAGATGGGGAGAAAAAAATGAAAGGATGAGAAAGAAAAATGTGATATATATGGAATAAAAAAAATAAGGAATTGGTTGAGACGGAAACGGAAAAGGGAGGTGTCGTTTTTCCTAAAGGCTGAGGAATATATATAGAGATCAATGAGAGTGAGGTGGTGAGGTGGTGTGATGGTGGTGGTGTGGTGGTGGTGGTGATGGTGGTGTGGTGGTGGTGGTGATGGTGGTGTGGTGGTGTGGTGGTGGTGGTGTGGTGGTGTGGTGAGGTGGTATGGTGAGGTGGTATGGTGGTGGTGGTGGTGGTGGTGTGGTGGTGGTGGTGTGGTAGTGGTGGTGTGGTGGTGTGGTGGTGTGGTGGTGGTGGTGGTGGTAGTGGTGGTGGTGTGGTGGTGGTGGTGGTGTGGTGGTGTGGTGTGGTGGTGGTGGTGGTGGTGTGGTGGTGGTGGGGTGGTGGTGGTGGTGGTGGTGGTGGTGGTGGTGGTGGTGGTGTGGTGTGGTGGGGGGTGGTGTGGTGGTGTGGTGGTGTGGTGGTGGTGGTGGTGTGGTGGTGGTGGTGGTGGTGGTGTGGTGGTGGTGGTATTTCATAATTGTTATATGCGAATGTTGAAGCTCCTTTCGCTCGCTTGGACAAAATAACACGGGTTTATACTTACCTTGCCTTGAACAAAATGAAGTGTGGGAAGGCATCTGTATTGGCGGGAATCATGTCATTAATGTTACTAATCTTTAGAACAGAGGACATCTTTAGCTGTTCTGTATATTTACTGACTTAACTTATCTACCTTTTAAGCCATCTGTGTGATTAATAACTAAAGAAAAAAGGCATTGGAATACACAGACAATATTTTTCGTCCTTTGTGTTCATATTTGCAAGACCAAGCTAGGCATTCTAAACATTTACTGCCTTAACTTATCTACCTTTTAAGCCATCTGTGTGATTAATAACTGTAAAACAAAAATTTAGAAGATTGGGTGGTAAAGTGCACTCTTAGAAAAGAAGGGTAGAAAAAGGGTATTTGTAGTGATGAAATACTGCTACCCTTTTTCTACCCTTACAAATCTACCCTTTCGGATCGACGCAAATATACCCTTTTCCAACCCTCTCGTCTAAAAAGGGTAGATAAAGGGTACATGAAGGGTATAATCGGCAGCATCTACCCTCCAGCCTGGACATAGGGTTTAAGGGTAGTGATGGTGCGATGTAACAATTCGACCCTTAATGTACCCCTTATTTCTGAGAGTGTGGTTGATTAAATTATTTGTATGCCGAAAATGAAGTGTATCTAGAAACTTAACTAAGACATGCATTATAAATACCTCTATGTAGGGGTAAAGGCAACGAGAGAGATTGTAGTTAGTATAGAGTTTATTTACCATATACCAAGAAAACATTTTGGTGGAGTATTAGTTGAAATCATTATACAGAGGACAGTGTGGGAAGTAGATGAAAATAATAATAATAATAATAATTTTAATTCATCCGAAGGCATACAGGAAAATAAGAATACAACATAATATACATACATGAGGAAATGAACTTAAGTGCTAAAGCAGATAAAATAGAAATAGGTCAAATGTTTGGTAGAAAGGGAAAAGGAGGAAAGGAAGCGAGGAAAAGAAAGAAAAAGTGTCGAAAGAAGAAGAAATCCAGTCAGTCCTCAATTCTCTATTTCTGGCAATCAATCGTGGAGGAAGAAATAGTCATGTCTTTTCCTTCTCCCTATTAAAGAAAGAATCTATAGAAAAAATAGAAAAAACGGTGAAAAGGGTGCGTTTAGGGTAAAGCCAAGGGTGTGTGAATCAAGTGTTTGTTTGGGCAGAGGCAGAAGACAAAGCAATGCAGTCGGTGTGGTGGTTTTTTTAATTTTATTTAATTTTCTTTCAACCAAGCGGAGTGGGGTGGAGTGAGGTGGTGGAGGGGGGAGTGGAGGTGGAGAAAGGGGGGGAAGGGGTAGTGGAGGTGGAGAAGGGGGTGGGGGAGCGGCAGGTGGAAGAGAAGCCTCATGACGACCACCACCACCACGACCACCACCACCAGTAGGGAATCGTGATAGAATTTGCAAGTCTGCATTGTGCGTCTTACTGAGAGAGAGAGAGAGAGAGAGAGAGAGAGAGAGAGAGAGAGAGAGAGAGAGAGAGAGAGAGAGAAGAGAGAGAGAGGAGAGAGAGAGAGAGAGAGAGAGAGAGAGAGAGAGAGAGAGAGAGAGAGAGAGCAGTAACAATTAATAAAGTGTCAGGTAAGGAGACTGACACCACGCAGGTAAAAGAAATTAATCACTGCCGAGGAAAGTTTGCGTGTACATGACCTAGTAGAGTGTACACGAAGACGTACACACGAAGACAGGTGTGTACGTAGTTAGGTGTACAGAGCCATATGTACAGGTCACAGAGCCATGTATACACAGATATAAGTATACATACCACCCGGTGTAGACAATGATGTATACATAACAAAATACACAAAACTAGGTATATGTATAGGGAATCAGAAAGCTGTACACAGTATATATACAGTGTACACATGTATACATTGGTAGGTATACATGAGATGGTATACGTATACATAACTATGAAGGCTGTGTAGGGGTATTTATGGGTAGTCATATGTGTGTGTGTGTGTGTGTGTGTGTGTGCGTGTGTGCGTGTGCGTGTAGAGGGCTCAAGGCACACACAATTACCTGCCATATATTCCCGGTGGAGGTTCACGGGTCTTCTTACTACACCTGCAACCTCACACCCTATAACCTACCTCCTCCTCCTCCTCCTCCTCCTCCTCCTCCTCCTCCTCCTCCTCCTCCTCCTCCTCCTCCTCCTCCTCCTCCTCCTCAATCCCTTCTACTTCTGCTCTTCTCTTTTCTTTATCTTTTTCATCATTTTCTCCTACTACTTTTGCAAACTTATCATCATCATCAACTTTTTTTTTCTTCCTCTTATACCTGCTGCTTTTCATTTTCCCTTCTTCATCCTTCACTTTATTTAAAATTCTAGTTAATTCTCTCTCTCTCTCTCTCTCTCTCCTCTCTCTCTCTCTCTCTCTCTCTCTCTCTCTCTCCTCTCTCTCCTCTCTCTCTCTCTCTCTCTCTCTCTCTCTCTCTCTCTCTCTCTCTCTCTCTCTCTCTCTCTCTCTCTCTCTCTCTCTCTCTCTCTCCCTCCCTCGATATTGTAAATGCGTAAATATATTTGAGCTTAGTGAAGGAAAATTACTACAACTCTAAAGTAAGAAACAAAAAAAATATCAGTAATAGGAAATGGCTAGAAGAAAAGGAGGAGGAGGAGGAGGAGGAGGAGGAGGAGGAGGAGGAGGAGGCAATATTTTACCTCATGCTTAGCCGGTTCAAAATCCGAAACAAGCATGACCCCGCGCACACACGCCACACACACACGCGCACCACACACACACACACACACACACACACACACACACACACACACACACACACACACACACACACACCACACACACACACACACACACACACACACACACACACACACACACACACACGGACGAAGGAATATTAGTGGAAAGTATACATTTTATCCTCCTCATATATTTTTTTCCTTGAAGTCGTTAAAGGTGATAAGAGAACCCCATTAAGGCCAAAGAAAATATGAATGTGCCTTTTTACGTG
>JACEEZ010026450.1:241417-248917 GCA_016584305.1 Chionoecetes opilio
GGCAAATGGAATTTAATATTGATAAGTGCAGCGTTATGAATGTTGGTAGAAAAAACCCTGGTAATAGATACACCATACGCAATGTATCGCTGAAAAGATCAGAAGGTGAAAAAGATCTTGGAGTGAGGGTGAGCCCAGACCTCCGACCTAGGAAACAATGTATTGAGGCTAGAAATAGAGCTAATAGAGTGTTAGGATTCATTACCAGAAGTGTTAAAAGTAGAAGTGCGGAAGTTATTCTAAAGCTTTATCTGGCTCTAGTCAGGCCTCACCTAGACTATGCGGTTCAGTTTTGGTCTCCATATTACAGGATGGATATAGCCTTGTTAAAAACAGTGCAGAGAAGGATAACCAAAATGATACAAGGGATGCGTAACTTTAGTTATGAGAAGAGATTGAAGTTATTAAAGTTACACTCACTCGAGAGACGCAGAGTAAGGGACGATCTGATAGAAGTTTTTAAGTGGATAAAGGGATTTAATAAAGGAGAGGTAGGAAAAGTTCTTACGGCTTTTAACCAGGGTAGAACAAGAAGTAATGGATTCAAGCTGGAAGGGCGTAGATTTAGAAAGGAAATAGGGAAAAACTGGTTCACAAATAGGGTGGTGAATGAATGCAATGGACTCAGTAGACAGGTAGTTAGTGCGGAGTCATTAGAGAGCTTTAAAGAGGGGCTGGATAGGTTCATGGATGGGGATGAAAGGTGGATGTAGATAGTGTTAGGTGACAGGAACTACCACGTGTAGGCATCGCGGCCTCTTGTAGCTTCCTTATTTTCTTATGTTCTTATGAATACCATCCACCTAAAGAAGCTAGGAACATGGAATAAAATTTAAAAGAATGAGAGGAATGTATACTGCTAACTACAGAACTACCACTAACACTAAATAATCCGGCATAAGAGTGGCATACGAAAGAGGCATATTTTATTTGGTTTAGCACTTAAGTTAATTTCCTTTTGTACGTATATTATGATGTTGTTTTCTTTTCTTTTTTGCTGTATGCCTTTTTTGCTGTATGCCTTTTTTGCTGTATGCCTTTTTTGCTGTATGCCTTTTTTGCTGTATGCCTTTTTTGCTGTATGCCTTTTTTGCTGTATGCCTTTTTTGATGTATGCCTTTTTTACTGTATGCCTTTTTTACTGTATGCCTTTTTTACTGTATGCCTTTTTTGCTGTATGCCTTTTTTGCTGTATGCCTTTTTTACTGTATGCCTTTTTTGCTGTATGCCTTTTTTGCTGTATGCCTTTTTTGCTGTATGCCTTTTTTGCTGTATGCCTTTTTTGCTGTATGCCTTTTTTGCTGTATGCCTTTTTGCTGTAGCCTTTTTGCTGTATGCCTTTTTTGCTGTATGCCTTTTTTGCTGTATGCCTTTTTTACTGTATGCCTTTTTTGATGTATGCCTTTTTTGCTGTATGCCTTTTTTGCTGTATGCCTTTTTTGATGTATGCCTTTTTTGATGTATGCCTTTTTTGCTGTATGCCTTTTTTGCTGTATGCCTTTTTTGCTGTATGCCTTTTTTGCTGTATGCCTTTTTTGCTGTATGCCTTTTTTGCTGTATGCCTTTTTTGCTGTATGCCTTTTTTGCTGTATGCCTTTTTTGCTGTATGCCTTTTTTGCTGTATGCCTTTTTTTATGTATGCCTTTTTTGATGTATGCCTTTTTTGCTGTATGCCTTTTTTGCTGTATGCCTTTTTTGATGTATGCCTTTTTGATGTATGCCTTTTTTGCTGTATGCCTTTTTTGCTGTATGCCTTTTTTGCTGTATGCCTTTTTTGCTGTATGCCTTTTGCTGATGCCTTTTTGATGTATGCCTTTTTTGATGTATGCCTTTTTTGATGTATGCCTTTTTGATGTATGCCTTTTTTGATGTATGCCTTTTTTGCTGTATGCCTTTTTTGCTGTATGCCTTTTTTGATGTATGCCTTTTTTGCTGTATGCCTTTTTTGCTGTATGCCTTTTTTGATGTATGCCTTTTTTGATGTATGCCTTTTTTGCTGTATGCCTTTTTTGATGTATGCCTTTTTTGCTGTATGTCTTTTTTGATGTATCCTTTTTGCTGTATGCCTTTTTTGATGTATGCCTTTTTTGATGTATGCCTTTTTTGATGTATGCCTTTTTTGCTGTATGCCTTTTTTGCTGTATGCCTTTTTTGCTGTATGTCTTTTTTGCTGTATGTCTTTTTTGCTGTATGCCTTTTTTGCTGTATGCCTTTTTTGCTGTATGCCTTTTTTACTGTATGCCTTTTTTGCTGTGCCTTTTTTGCTGTATGCCTTTTTTGATGTATGCCTTTTTTGCTGTATGCCTTTTTTGCTGTATGCCTTTTTTGCTGTATGCCTTTTTTGCTGTAGGCCTTTTTTGCTGTATCCCTTTTTTGCTGTGCCTTTTTTGCTGTATGCCTGCGGGTGAAGAAAACATTATTATTATTGCGAGCAAGGAGGAAGGGAAAAGGAGTAAATATATGAGTGTTAGAACTAGGAGGAGGGAGAAGGATGCAGGGGAGGGGAGGGGTTAAGGGGGTAAAGGATTTGCTGGCTAGGAGCTTCTTGCTCCCCACCCTCCTCTGGCTTAGCTAGTTGTGTGTACTCACTCTCGATGTCTACGTTACTCTTCTCTCTCTCTCTCTCTCTCTCTCTCTCTTCTCTCTCTCTCTCCTCACTCTCTCTCTCTGCTCTACTATCTCTTCTCTCTCTCTCTCTCTCTCTCTCTCTCTCTCTCTCTCTTCTCTCTCTCTCTCTCTCTCTCTCTCTCTCTCTCTCTTCTCTCTCTCTCTCTCTCTCTCTCTCTCTCTCTCTCTCATTTCTCTATATAATTATCGCTCCATTTATTTGCATGTACTCACTCATACGTGACGTGTGTCTTGTTGTTGTGTGTGTGTGTGTGTGTGTGTGTGTGTGTGTGTGTGTATGTGTGTGTGTGTGTGTGTGTGTGTGTGTGTGTATTCAAAATTGTTGCAGGTAATAATCATATCATTATGAGTAAGATATGTAAAAATGCAAAAGTAGATCAGATTGTATTCAAAAATTATATGACGTTAAGTATATAATATACTATCATTATCTATGCAGAGAGAGAGAGAGAGAGAGAGAGAGAGAGAGAGAGAGAGAGAGAGAGAGAGAGAGAGAGAGAGAGAGAGAGTAAAAATATGAACAAGAGCAAAGAGAGGAGAGAAGAGTGTTAAGTAGGCTGATGCAGTAGGCATGGTAGGGTAGGGTAGGCAGGGTAGGGCAGGGTAGGGTAGGGTATAGGGCAGGGTAGGCAGGGCAGGAGGAGGCTGGCGACCACTGAACCTCACCCTGTTTAGGAGAAGAACCTGTTTCATTCATATGTGTGGCCGGTGAGATGGTAACTCCTCCTCCTCCTCCTCCTCCTCCTCCTCCTCCTCCTCCTCCATCGTCAGTCAGTCGGTCTCAATGTGCCGCCGAGTTGGTCAGCTGACTCCAGACGACTACAAATGCGAGTCAGTCAATTCACTATAAATTCTTTTTAACTTTTTTTATACGGCGACTTTTTTTTATATAGCTAACTGCAATTTCTTCATGTTTCGATATTAAAGTCAGTCAGTCAGTCAGTCAGTCAGTCAGTCAGTCAGTCAGTCAGTCAGTCAGTCAGTCAACCTATTATTCGATCATTCATACAGTTAATCAGTAGGTCAGTCAGTCAATAATTCTTCCTTTCTTTCCAGTCATAAGTCATTCATACAGTCATTCA
Source organism: Chionoecetes opilio (assembly GCA_016584305.1). NCBI lineage: Eukaryota > Metazoa > Arthropoda > Malacostraca > Decapoda > Majidae > Chionoecetes > Chionoecetes opilio. The sequence continues at coordinate 245,128 of JACEEZ010026450.1, forward strand.
TTTATATTGATAGTTATTCACTCTGTTAGTCAGTTAGTTGTTTATTAATTCAGTCAGTCAGTCAGCAAAGAAGTGTAAGTCAAGTTGTGTTCAGGAAATTCCATCTCAATCAAGTGTGTTTTCCACATGTAAATTTATTATTTGAAGTTCATTAGACTGTATTGTTGTGTTCTTTTTATTTAACTATTTATTTATTCATGTGATATAGTAGAAGACACACACTCTCTCTCTCTCTCTCTCTCTCTCTCTCTCTCTCTCTCTCTCTCCTCTCTCTCTCTCTCTCTCTCTCTCTCTCATCCCCTTACACCGTCCTGCCTATTTCCCCTCATTCTTCCCTCACATCCCCACTCACCCCCCCTCCACCCCCCCCACCCCCCCCCCCTCCACCTCATCCCCACCACCTCCTCACATCCCACTCCACTCAATATCATTTCCACCCTTAGCCACTCAATCCCTCTCATCTTTTTCTCCACCTCCACCCCTCCTCCTCCACCCCCTCCACCTCATACCATAGACGGATAGGGCGTGAGGCTGCTTCCACTAGCCTCACCCACACCCTCATTCCACCTTGTATCTCCTGTGTGGGCGGGGTGGCCATGGGTGGGCGGGCTGATGGGTGGGGTAGAAATGCAGTGGGTGGGTGAGCAGGTGGAGGTCATGTGGGCGGCGAGGTAGGGTGCTGGGACGTATATGGGCGGTGGGCGGGGTGGGCGGGGTGGGTAAGGTGGGCGGGGTGGGTAAGGTGGGGGGGTAAGGTGGGGTGTGGGGGGGAGTGGGCGATGTCGTTATGCACAGAGAGAGAGAGAGAGAGAGAGAGAGAGAGAGAGAGAGAGAGAGAGAGAGAGAGAGAGAGAGAGAGAGAGAGAGAGAGAGAGAGGGGTAAGGACAGGAGTGGAGAGAAGGAGGGAGGAGAGAGAGAGGGGAGAGAAGTGAGGTAAGGACAGTGTGGATTATGAGAGAAAGAGGAATCGATAATAAGATAGGAAGAGGAGGTAGAAAGAGGACAGTGGGAGAGGATATAGAAAATGAAAGACGAGAAATATGATACAGAGGGTTAAGTTATTACAGAAGGAAATTATCGATGGAATGAAAAGTTTGATAGAAAGGAAGAAAGGAAGAAAACTAAGATATCTTCCATGGAAACATATGAACTACACCTTTTCACTCAAATTAAAACAACTGAACTTCAAATTAAAACAAGTGAATCTCAAATTTAAACAGCTGAAGTTTAAATTATAACAACTCATGTTTAAATTAAAACAACTGAAGTTTATATTAAAACAACTGAAGTTTAAATTAAAATAACTGAACTTCAAATTATAATAACTGAACTTCAAATTAAAATAATTGAATTTCATATTAAAAGAAAAAATTAATCTATTATATTTTGAAATTAATTTGTTTTATTTTGAAGTTCTGTTGTTATAATTTGAGTGAAAAAGTGTATTATGAAAACCCCAGAAAAGTAACATACTTCTTCCTACAAACTTTTTCTGATCTTTACCAGAGTGCTGCCAGCAAAGGGAAGAGAGGGAACAATTATTTATGAAAAGATATACCATTCTTTTAAATATTTTTACACAGCATACTACATAGATAAAGGAACACAGGATGAAGTAACGTATAGCTATTCTGTGTATGTTAGTACACATACTGTAGTTATACATCAGAAAACAAAAGTTACATTTTTGGCACTCAAAAATTGTTGACACTCAAAATTTTGGCACTCAAAATTTTTGGCACTTTTTTGGCACTTAACAAATGTTGGCACTCAAAATTGTTAGGCACCCAAAACAAATTGGCACAATTTTTGGCACTCAAGCAATTTTGGCACTCAACATTTTTTGGCACTCAAAAATTTTGGCACTTAATTTTTTTTGGCATTTTATAGCTAGCGAGTGAGGCAGGAGTGACAGCCTGGGGGTACGTAGGCCTACGTAGTACCCCCAGGCTGTCACTCCTCCTCTTGTAGCTTCCTTATTTTCTTATGTTTTATGTTCTTATCCCACTCCACTCAATATAAGTTCCACCCTGTCTTTATGGGGGTGGTGGGCAATAACTTGCACCCTATTTATATTTACCTGTGGTCTGCCTGGCACATTGCTCCTCACCCTTACTTAACATTCACTCATATCGCGTCATTTGTAAATCCAAGTGACTTCGAGGTCCGTGACGCTTACTAAGGGGGTGCGTGGGCTGCGGGGGGCGGCGTGCTGGGGGGCGAGGCGCTGGGGTGAGGGTGCGTGGGGTGTGTGGTGAACAGAAGCATATGGTGAGATAAGGGCTCGGGGAGGGACTGTTTGTGAGGAGAATATCTTTCCATCCGGTCTATGCATCTATTTCCCTCCTTCCCTTTCTTCCTCCTTCACTTCCAAAGCAAGCCTGTGTGTTTACTCTCTCTCTCTCTCTCTCTCTCTCTCTCTCTCTCTCTCTCTCTCTCTCTCTCTCTCTTTTTCGACTATCTTTCCATCTTCCCCCCACGCCTATTCCCCTCCCCACTCATTCCCCTCCCCACGCCATACAGGGTGTAATTGCGTGGTGGAGAAGGAGGGGTGTAGCATCATGGGTGGGGGTGGTAGTGGGGGATTGTGCTTTGTTGGGGATTACAGGAAGATTGTGTAGTAGGGAGGAAGGGGGAGGGAAGGTGTGTGATTGTGTGTGTGTAAGGGGAAAAGAGAGAGAGAGAGAGAGAGAGAGAGAGAGAGAGAGAGAGAGAGAGAGAGAGAGAGAGAGAGAGAGAGAGAGAGAGAGAGAGAGAGAGAGAGCATACTGTACACTGATAGCACAGAAGGAGAACATGAGAGATGAAAATACAAATAGGAGATGAGGGAGTATGGAGATTAGAGAAGAAGTGCAATGTAATGGGGAAGAGGAGGAGGAGGAGGAGGAGGAGGAGGAGGAAGGAGGAGGAGGAGGTACTGTTGAAGGAGGAAAATTACTACTATCTGGCCACGGTTGAGTGCGCGTGTGGTGAGAGCGGGAAGGACATTATGAGGTGAGGGAAGAGGTAAATAGAATCAGATGTTAGAGTACACAAGTAAGAAGGAGGAGGTGTTTAGAAAAGGGGGTTGGAGGTGTTGGGGGTAGGGGAAGGGCTGTGTGGTGCGGAGGACAGTGTGGTCGCCGGGTTGGGGAGAATGTGCAGAAAAACCTTGGTTGTTAGCGGGGAGGAGGTGGGGAGGTGTAGGGGTTTAGGGGGGTGGGGAGAAATGAGAGGCGGCAGTTGTAGGCAGTAGGGGAGGGAGGGTGGTGTAAGGGCGTGAAGCAGAGCCTATAGCAGCAGAAGGGCGCCTGCAGGAGGAGCTAGGAGGGTGAGGGCGGCCAGATGGCGGGAGCGCGGGAGACAAGGGAGGCAGGCCGAGTGCAGAGCGTCGCGGCTCCCACGCACACACACACCCAACCAGCCCACCGCGCCACCACCCACCTGTCGCCCCCCACCTGCGCCGCCCACCCCGCCCAAATACCCACACGGGGCACCCACTACACCCCAAGCCCGCCCATGGATTAGAACAGCTTCAAAGTTTATCGTGACACAAAATAAGGGTCACCGCCCCCCCAGAACGTCCTGTACGGGCCGACGGAAGAGTCGACCCCTGTTTCCCACGCCCCGCCGGCCGCGCACCGCCACGCCGCCACACACGCCGGTCGCCGTGTGCTGCGGGACACATAGGTGCACGCCCAGGACTTCTGTAGGCCGGGGCGCCGACGGAATGATCTTTGAGCCATGTTGCAGCACGACTGTGGCTGCACGCAGCGCACACCGCGGTCGCGGTGCGCGGGCAATGGGCGC
>JACEEZ010026450.1:251417-261417 GCA_016584305.1 Chionoecetes opilio
CCCGCCCTTCTATGCTCTTATGCCTCTAGTGTTACACATCAACCTGTCTGTACTCTTTATACCACGTCTACACTCTCAGAAATAAGGGGTACATTAAGGGTAGAATTGTTACATCGCACCATCACTACCCTTTTTAAACCCTATGTCCAGGCTGGAGGGTAGATGCTGCCGATTATACCCTTCATCTACCCTTTATCTACCCTTTTTAGACGAGAGGATTGGAAAAGGGTATATTTGCGTCGATCCGAAAGGGTATATTTGTAAGGGTAGAAAAAGGGTAGCAGTATTTCATCACTACAAATACCCTTTTCCTACCCTTTTCCTACCCTTTTTTTCTAAGAGTGTGTCCATCTCTTCCTATTTCCTATCTTCCCAGGAATATTTTCATTATCTCATCATTTCATTATTTTTCCAGGAATATTGTTATTCTCAGGAATATTAATAGGAACATTTCTTCCTATTTTCCTATATTCCCTTCCCTAGCTGTAAGGGCTTATGGAACTGTCGCCGATGGGAATTCTCGCCGAAACAACAAACTAGAACTCTCGTCGACGTGGAAATTTTAACCTAACCTGGACAATGGCACCTAACTTAACCTAACTGATCAAGCTAACGATAGTATTTCATCCCTGAATGCAGAAACACTGGTAACACTTGATTAAATGTATATATTGGGTCCTGTAATATCAAGAATTGGAACACTCGACGACGGCGGCGAGAGTTCCGATCGGCGACAGTTCCAGGTACCTCTGTACGTACCTCATTTGGGTCTTTTTTAAACCAGTATTTCCAAGACATGTAATCTTAATGCACTGACATTGATAACCTTTAATTACAATTTACATTATATAGGTTATCTAAGTGTTGTTGTGCTCTTTCCTGCTGTCCTGTGTATTCTTCATCTTGTTAGCTTGGTATATTCTGCAAACACTCGACTTACTGTACTATTAACACCTAGCAAAGTACTCCCTACACTCTTAGAAAAGAAGGGTAGGAAAAGGGTGTTTGTAGTGATGAAATACTGCTACCCTTTGTCTACCCTTACAAATATCCCCTTTCGGATCAACGCAAATATACCCTTTTGCAACCCTCTCGTCTAAAAAGGGTAGATAAAGGGTACATGAAGGGTATAATCGGCAGCATCTACCCTCCAGCCTGGACGTAGGGTTTAAAAAGGGTAGTGATGGTGCGATGTAACAATTCTACCCTTAATATACCCCCTTATTTCTGAGAGTGTAGGATAAGACAAAAACAAAAAAATTGAGGACTCTTCACCTGTCGCGCTAGTCCTTGAAGGAGAAAACTTGCTCTAAACTTTTATGATGTAGTTCTCTTCTGTATTATCCATCAGGTAACTTTGCGTCCATGGCAGCTTCTTCCTGTCCTTACAACCCTGCTGAAACTCTCGTCTAATTCTCAAAGAAGATTTCATAAAAAGTTCCATCCTGTATGCCTTCGGGTGAGAATAACATTATTATTATTATAATAAGTTGCATAATCGGACGGGTTTTTTTCTATTTTCTTCTACTTTTTCTTGTTCTTATGTTCTTGTTCATCATTTTGTTAATTTCGTTAATTTTACTCTTCTTCTTTTTCATCTTTTTCGTTATTTTCTTCGTCATCAAAGTTGTTAATCGGACGTTTTGATCTATTTTCTTCTACTTTTTCTTGTTCTTTATATTCTTTTATTCATTTTGTTAATTTCGTTAATTTTACTCTTCTTCTTTTTCATCTTTTTCGTTATTTTCTTCGTCATCAAAGTTGTTAATCGGACGTTTTGATCTATTTTCTTCTACTTTTTCTTGTTCTTTATATTCTTTTATTCATTTTGTTAATTTTACTCTCTTCTTTTTCATCTTTTTCGTTATCATCGTCATCTTCTTGTAAGGTTCGAGGGCGGGTTCATGTATGTCTCCCTCTTGTTGTTATTGTTTTTTCTCTCTTTCTCCTTCTTTTTCTCCTTAAATTCTTCTTCGTTATCATCTTGTAAGGTTGAGGGCGGGTTAATGCCAGGACCAGCGACACACTGTACCCAATGGCTGTTTTTTGGTCCGCTCTCCCCCAGCCCTCCTTGGCAGCGCGCTCAATTAGCAACACGCGGTGATCCTTCGTAAATACAAATGACTCTGTTGATATGATCGGCTATACTTCAAGCTTTGTTACTAAGCTTAGAGAGAGAGAGAGAGAAAAGAGAGAGAGGAGAAGAGAGAGAAAAGAGAGAGAGGGGAGAGAGAGAGGGGAGAGGAAAAGAGGAGACTATAGAAATGATTTGGGCAACAAGAAAAGAGTATTGTATTAAATAGGAAACGACCCAAAATACAGAGAGAGAGAGGAGAGAAGGAGAGAGAGAGAGAGAGAGAGAGAGAGGTAGGACGAGAAGAGAGTAATGCAGAGAGAGAGAGAGTAGAGGAGAGACGTAGAGAAGAGAGATGGAGACCTAGAAATGACTTACACAATGAAAGAGTATTACCATTAATAGGAAACGACCCAATAGCAGAGAGAAGGAGAGATCTTGAGAGAGAGAGAATGAGAGTTGAGATGAGAGTATATTAAGCTGTTATAAGTTAGAGAGAGAGAAGAGAGAGAGAGAGAGAGAGAGAGAGAGACTATAAAATGACTTACACAAAGAAAAGAGTATTGTAATTAATAGGAACGACCCAAAGAGAGAGAGAGAGAGAGAGAGAGAGAGAGACTATAAAAATGACTTACAACAAAGAAGAGTATTGTAATTAATAGGAAACGACCCAAAAAAAAGAGAGAGAGAGAGAGAGAGAGAGAGAGAGAGAGAGAGAGAGAGAGAGAGAGAGAGAGAGAGAGAGAGAGAGAGAGAGAGAGTATAGAAATGACTTACAACAAAGAAAAGAGTATTGTAATTAAATAGGAAACGACCCAAAAGAGAGAGAGAGAGAGAGAGAGAGAGAGAGAGAGAGAGAGAGAGAGAGAGAGAGAGAGAGAGAGAGAGAGAGAGAGAGAGAGAGAGAGAGAGAGAGAGAGAGAGAGAGAGAGTTATAGCAATGTGGTGAACGTAGCATGTAGGGTGTGGTAGGTGTGGCAATCAAGGTGTGGAGGAGGAGGCGGAGGACGACAACAAGGAGGGGAGGAGGAGGAGGAGGAACATAGAAGGTTAGAACATGGGGAGTTGCATCAAGTTAGGGCATGTGTCTGGAGGAACGCAAAGGAACACAATGGAAGAACAAACATCACCATACCTATTGCTCCTTACGAGGCTGTGTGATAAACTCTAATATAATTTATAACCTAAAGTGAGAGAGACAGGATAATAAAGGCGAAAGGTCGATGGTGCAACAAGGATAAAGTGCACGGATTTTTTTGATAGGAACGAAATGAGAAGAATAAATAATGAAATATACTAATATTTACAAATCAAGCGGTGGAAAATCAATGCTAAATCCCCATGAAAAAGGTACATTACGTAGATTTTTGATATTTTATTGCGATAATGGATAATATCATTAACCCCTTGAGGCCCATAACGTAATTTCCATTGTAATATAACCACATTTGACTTTTTTTTTTTTTTAATATAAGCCATATTTAATGGATATGACATGTTTATTATCTTGTCTACTAACAAATTTGGTATACAGTAAACCCTCTCTAAATCGAACCCGTGTAATAGGCAACTATTTATACTTTAAGTTTGCCGCCTCTATGTTTGTAGCATAGTAGTGACCTCTAGCGGCGCCCACTTGCGGACAAGGTGAGCGTGGGTCAGCCGCCAGGTCAAGTAGTTCTCTCAATGTTGCCGCCGGGGTCAGACGTGGTCTCAGTGCTTAACGTCTTGGCGGCAGCTGATTTTGTACCAATAACTCATCATTAATTACACATAAAGATACAACACAAGTGTATTCTTCCTCCCGAACACACACGCAACGTTACACGACCAGGCACGTCCATAAGGGCGTGATTCACCGAACCACGCAACACGTGCCTTCCGCCATTTCACCGCTCAGGCCTATACCGCCACGCTACCTACAACTCAATCCTACCACGGTGACTACGAGGACAACAAGCTATAAGCCACCATAACACCCGTATAATTCAAACTTCGGATAATTCGACCTGTTTCAAGCCAGTTCAAATTTTTCAATAACATATCATAATTTGAGCAAGTTTGAATTATCCTGAGCTTTACTAATGGGAGTCCGACCTCTCCCATGCGGTGCGTGCCGCGGCTGCCTAGCGTGATATGATATATGATCATTTATAATTATCGAAGTCCCACAGGATTGCTGTAGTATTCCTAGGTTTTTATGCGTACTTTGACAATCGCATGGGTGGATCAAATAGGGATTAATAATAATACTGAAAATACTAATACTGATCGTTGTATTGAAGTAATGATTAATCTACCAATGCCTATTATATTGTTATGTCTTGTAGTAAGTTTTGTCTAATTTGTGGTTTTTAAGAAGTATCTGGAAGTATCATGTCATTGTGAATTGGCTGAAATAGGGACTTCTAATCATTGTAACTGAAAACTGACTCCATACTCGTGTTCAGCATGCCCGAAAACTGCTAGGAACAAATTTTCAAGCAAATCTATTTTTCAAAAGATATTGCCAATTTTGTAAGGGTAGCTTACCCCCTTGTAAAATTAGCAACAAAAAAGAAAAATTTGATTTATTTGAACATTTGTTCCTAGCATTTTTCGGGCATGCTGGACACGAATCTGGAGTCAGTTCTCAGTTACAATGATTAGAAGTCCCTATTTCAGCCAATTCACAATGACATGATACTTCCAGATATTCCTTAAAAAACACAAATTAGACAAAACATAACAATATAATAGGCATTGGTAGATTAATCATTACTTCAATACAACGATCAGTATTAGTATTTTCAGTATTATTATTATTATTATTAATCCCTATTTGAGACACCCATGCGATTGTCAAAGTACTTATAAAAACCTAGGAATACTATAGCAATCATGTGGGACTTCTAATGCCCTCCTATGACTCCTGTAGGATGCGTGAAGGAGCGAAGAGGCCCGTGAAGGACTCTAACCATCGGATAATTCGGACTTTCGGCTAATTCAACCCAGGTCTCCCCCCAATTAGTTCGAATTAGAGAGGGTTTACTGTATTCAGTTACTTTTCGTAATTTTATGGCTGACAACAGACGATTTTTTATAACAAAGGAAAGATCTGGGTGTAAAGTGGTTGATATGACAGTCTTGCATTGGAGATTAAGTTTTTTTCTTCTTTTTTTTTCTTTTTTTTTTTTTTTTTTTTTTACCTCACAAAGGACTGGCCAAGGGAAAAAAAATAAGAGGTAACAAAAAGCCCGCTACAATACAATATGAAGTACAGTACCTATCCTATCTGTTTTTTAAAGTTGTAACTATCATTGTGTTAACGATATAGACGGTTATGTAGGGTATTCTGTATACTATTATGATCCGATTGAAGAAGGGCTCGGGTTAGTCTGATTGATTTTTTTTAGAAACATCTTTAAACTGTGACATCTTATATTTGGTCGATCGAGGAGGAGTAGGATGAGGAAAATATGTTATGAAAGAGAGAAAAGAAGAAGTATCAGTAAAATGAATATAGATAAAGTTAAGAGGGGAGAGAGAGAGAGAGAGAGAGAGAAGAGAGAGGGGAAAAGAGAGAGAGAGAGAGAGAGAGAGAAGAGAGAGAGAGAGAGAGAGAGAGACGGCGATAAAGATAAAAGTAAAGGAAAACGGGTATAAGGAAAAACCCCAAAATCAAAGCAAAGCAGCAACCCCCCCTCCCACATACACACACACACACACACCACAACACACACCACACACACACACACACAAAAACACACACACACACACATATACACGCGCACACACACAACACACACACCCCACACACCCCACACACACCCCACACACACACCCCACACCCTGATCCTCATTTCTATCTTAATGACCTACCGAGGGGTTTGCCCTTCTATTCTCTGCTGGATTTTTTTGGGCGAGGAGGAGGAGGAGGAGGAGGAGGAGGAGGAGGAGGGGAGGGGGAGGAGGAGGAGGAGGGGGAGGAGGAGGAGGAGGAGGAGGGAGGAGGAGGTGGTGATGATAGTAGAGGAAAAATAAAAGGAGGAGGAGGAGGTGGAGGTAACTTAGCCGTCTGTTACTCCCTCGTAGATACAGGTGGCAAGAATCACAGCAGGAGGAAGAAAGGGCGAGGGAAGGAGATAAGGAGGAGGAGGAGGAGGAGGAGGGGGAGGGGGAGGAGAAGGAGGAAGGGAGGAGGAGAAGGAGGAGGAGGAGGAGGAGAGGAGGAGGGAGGGGGGTGAAGTACTGAAAAGGAGGAAGGGAAAGGGAAAGGGGAAAAGGGAGGAAGGAGAGGCGTGATATAAGTACGTACAAATGCAAATGAGAGAGAGAAAAGAAAAAATGAAAAAAAAGTTTGATTTCTCCCGTGCTTTCATTACATTTCACAATTACAAGGGTCTCGCAGTTTTTTTTTTTCCCCCCACCCCCCCCACCCCCCACTTTTCCCCCCAAAACCCCCCCCCCCCCCCCCAAAAACCCCCCCCCCCCAAAACCCGTCTTTTTTTCCCCCCCCCCCCCCCTTTTTCCCTTTTTTTTAAGGGGGAAGGGGGGGGGGGGGGGGGGGGGGGGGCCCCCCCCCCCCGGGGGGGGGGTTTTTTTTTTTTTTTTTGGGTTTTTTTCCGCCCTTTCTCCCCCCTTTGGGGGGCCCCCCCCCCCCCCTTTTTTTTTTGGGGGGGGGGGGGGGGGGAAAAAAAAAAAAACCCCCCCCCCCCGGGGGGGGGGGGAAAAAAAAGGGGAAAGGGGGGGGGGTTTTTTTTTGGCCCGGAAAAAAAAAAAAAAAATTTTTTTTTTTCCCCTTTTCCCCCTTTTTTTCCCCCTTTTTTTTCCCCCTTTTTTTTTTTTCCCCCCCCCCCCCAAAAAAAAAATTTTTTTCCAAAAAACCCTTTTTTTTTCCCCCCTCCCCCCTCCCCTCCCCCCCCCCCTTTTTCCCTTCCTCCCTCCCCCCCTTTCCCCTCCCTTCCTCCCCCCCCCCCCCCCCTTTCCCCCCTTCCCCCCCCCCCCCTTTCCCTCCCCCCCCCTTTTTTTTCCCCCCCCCTTTTTTCCCCCTTTCCCCCTTCCCCTCCCCCCCCCTCCCCCCCCCCCGGGCCCCCTCCCCTCCTCCCCCCCTTCCTCCCCCCCCCCCCTTTCCCCCCCCTTTTTCCCTCCCCCCCTTCTCTCCCCCCCCCCTTTCTCCCCCCCTTTCCCCGGGGTTTAACCCCCCCCCTTTTCCCCCCCCTTTTTTTTTTAAAACCCCCTTTTTTCCTCCCCCCTTTTTTTTCCTCCCCCCCTTTTTTCCCCCCCCCCCCCCCCCCCCTTTTTTTCCTTTTCCTTTTTTTTTTTCCCCCCCCCCCCCCTTTTTCCCCCCTCCCCCCCCCCCCCTTTTTTTGGGGGGGGGTTTCCACCCCCCCCCCCCCTTTTTCCCCCCTCCTCCTCCTCCTTTTTCCCCCCTCCCCCCTTTTTTTTTTTCCCCCCCCCCCTTTTTTTTTTTTTAAAAAAATTTTTTTTTTTAAAAATTTTTGTTTTCCCTTTTTTTGTTTTTTTTTGGGGGGGTTTTTGTGTGTGTGGGGGGGGGGTTTTTTTTGTGTGTGTTTTTTTTTTGGGGGGGAAAAATTTAATTTTTTTGGGGTTTCCCCCCCCCCCCCCCCTTTTTTTTTTCCCCCTCCCCCCCACCCTTCCCCCCCCCCCTTTTTTCCCCCCCCTCGCTCTCCCCCTTTCTTAATTTTTTCCCAAAAAAATTTTAAAAAAAACCCCCTTTTGGGGGTTTTTTTTGGAAAAAAAGGGGGAAAAGGTTTTTTTGGTTTTTCCCTTTTTTAAAAAAAAAAAAATTTTTTTTTTTAAAGGGGGGGGGGGGAGGGGGGGGGGGGGGGAAAGGAGGGGAAAAAAAACCCCCCCCAAAAAACCCCCCCCCCGGGGGGCCCCCCCCCCCCCTTTTTTTCCCTTTTTTTTCCCCCCTCTCCCCCCCCCCTTTCTCCCCCCCCTTTTTTTTTCCCCCCCCCCCCCTTCTCTCCCCCCCCCCCCCCTTTTTTTTTTCCCCCCCCCCCCCCTTTTCTCTCCCGCTCCCCCCCCCCTTTTTTTCCCCCCCTTTCCCTTCCCCAACCCCCAACCCCTTTCCCCCCCCCCCCCCCTTTTTTCCCCGCCCCCCCCCCCCCCCTTTTTTCCCCCCCCCCCCAAAAAAACCCCCCAACCCCCCCCCCCCCAAAAGGCCCCCAAAACCCCCCCCTTTTCCTTTCCCCCAACCTGCCCCCCAAAATTTTTTTACTTTTTTTATTTTGGGGTTTTTTTCCCCCCAAAAAATTTTTTTTTTTTGGGGGGGGGGGTTATAAAAAAAGGGGGGGGGGGGGGGGGGGTTTTTTTTTTTTTTCCCCCCCCCCCCCTTTGGGGCCCCCCCTTTTTCCTTTCCCCCCCCCCCCCCCCCCCAAAAGGGGGAATTTTTTCCCCCCCCCCCCCCCTTTTTTTCCCCCCCCCTTTTTTTTTTTTTTTTCCCCCCCCTTTTTCCCCCTTTTTTTTCCCTTTTTTTTTTTTTTTTTTTTTTTTTTTTTTTGGGGGGGTTTTTTTTCCCTTTTTTTTTTTCCCTTTTTTTTTGTTTTTTTTTTCCCCCCCCCTTCTCCCCCCCCTTCTCTTTCCCCCCTCCCCCCCTTTTCCCCCCCCCCCCCTTTTTCCCCGGGCCCCAAAATTTCCCCCCCCCTTTAAAACCCCCCCCCTTTTTCCCCCCCCCCCCCTTCCCCCCCCCCTTTTTCCCCCCCCCCCCCTCCCCCCCCCCCTCCCCCCCCAAACCCCCCCCCCAAAAAAAGGGGGGAAAAATTTTAAAAAAAAATTTTCCCCCCCCCTTTCCCTCCCCCCCCCCCCTTTCCCCCCCCCTCCCCCCCCCCCCCCCCCCCTCCCCCCCCTCCCCCCTTCCCCCCCCCAAAAAAATTTTTTTCCCCCCCCTTTTTTTTTCCCCCCCCCCTTTTTCTTCCCCTCTCCTCTCTCCCCCTTCCCCCTTCCCCCTTTTTTTTTTTTTCCCCCCCCCCCTTTTTTAAAAACCCTTTTTTTTTTTTCCCCCCCCTTCCCCCCCCTTTTTTTTTTTAAATCACCATCATCCCCCCCCTTTTTTTTTTTTTCCCCCCCACCCTCATCATTTTTTTTTTTTTTTTTTCTTTTTTCCCCCTTTTTTTTTTTTTTTCCCCCCCCTCTTCGTTCTTTGGTTTATCGCGTCCTCTCACTATGCCTCTTATAATATCTCTTCCTTTTCCTTATCATAACACTTATTTTTACCTCTTTTCCCCCTTTTTTTTTCTCCCTTTCAACCCCCTTTTCCCCCCCCTTTTTTCTGCCTCCTCTTCTCCCCTCCTCCTCCCCCTCTTCTTTTTCCCCTCCCTTTTCCCCTCTCTGGTAAAAGGGGGTAGATTACTTACCCTAAAAAAGACAGTATTTTTCATTTTTTCCCAAAGGGAAGGGGGGAGGAGGGAGGGGAGGGAAAAGGGGGGGGGAGGGGGAGGGGGAGGAGGGGAAGGGGGGAAAGGGAAAGGGGGAGGAGGGGGGAAAAGGGGGGAGAGGAGGGGGAGGAAGGGAGAAAGGGAAAGGGGGGGAGAGGAAAGGGGGGAGGAAAGGGGAGGGGGAGGGGGTGGGGGGGAGGGAGGGGGGAGGAGGGGGGGGAAGGGGGGGGTGGGGGGAAGGGGGGGGGAGGAAGGGAGGGGGGGGGGAGGGAAAGGGGGGAGGGGGGAAAGGGGGAAAGGGGGGAGGTGGAAGGGTAGGAAAAGGGGGGGAAAAGGAGGGAAAGGGGGGAAGGGAGAGGGAAGGGGGGGAGGGGGGAGGGGAGGGAGGAAGGGAAAAAAAGGGGGAGGGAGGAAGGGAGGGAGAGGGTAGGAAGGGAGGGAGAGGAGGAGGGAGGAAGGGAGAGGAAGGGAGGGAGGAGGAGAGGGTAGGAAGAGAGGAAGGGAAAGGAATGAGGGAATGAAAGAGGGATCGTTGTCAGCTTGTTGT
>JACEEZ010026450.1:263917-266417 GCA_016584305.1 Chionoecetes opilio
GACGCTTGTTGTGGTTGTAGTAATGGTTGCCTCAAGTTGTTGCTTTCTCCTCGTCCTCCTCCTCCTCCTCCTCCTCCTCCTCCTCCTCCTCCTCCTCCTCCTCCTCCTCCTCCTCCTCCTCCCCCTGCTCCTCCTCCGCTTCCTCTCCTCTTCCTCTTCCTCTTCTTTTCTTCTTCTTCTTCTTCTTCTTCTTTAAGCCGCTGTACACGCTCACCCCAACGTCTGTATCACGTCTTCATCTCTCTTGGAGGTGCAGGTATTTCCGACACGGTGGCAAGGACTCCGGGTTGCCGCAGTGCTACACGCGTCACGCCCTCAGCATCCATCACGGCGCCTGACTAATCCGGGTTTTGGGAAGTCGTCTCTCTCCCCTCCTTTCGTCCTTGCCCAACACACGCCGCTAGTTGATAGTCGTGGGCGTGGTTTCCGGAGGCGTGGGTCGTGACGTGCCTGAAGGGAGTAGCATTTCAGGCAGGACGACCAAGGGGGGGGGGGGTCTTTAAACCGGCCAATACCGCTACCTAACTGCTTTTATACTTGGCCTCTCCGTAATCCCTTCACCCTGACGATCCCCCATCCCTCAGTCCTCCCACAGTATCATTGATCTTACATGTGTTACCCATTTCTTTTACTGACTTTCTCCTATACTAGCTTCTCTTCTCTCCAGCTCAGTTCAGTTCAGTTGTGGGTCGGGAGTCTGGCCTTTTTCATCGGCACTCCCTGACGTGTTTCTTCTTGCTGTCTGGGTCTTTATAGTTAGTTGTCTTCTCTTATTCTATCTTAGTTTCTTTTTCTTTCTTTTCTCATTTTCTCTGGTCATCCAAAAACTGTTGATTCTCCCCCAACTACTCTTCTCCCTATCCCCACTTACCTGCTTTAGATTTATCTCCTTTACATTGCGTTGCATTTCTCCTCCTCGCCAACACACTCGCCACCCAGGATGTTTGGCGCCTCCTTCCCTCTGCTGTGGCCAACCTCACGCCGTGGCCATAACCTGTACAGATCCACAGCAAGACAGCGTCCAGAAGTAAGGTGGTGGGGCTCAGGATCTGTCACTGTCTGCTGCTCGCCGGTCCCCCCGCTGCGCAAGGCTCCGTCCGTCGCTCCACTTGCCAGACAACCCCAAGGGAAGCGTCGCCCTGAAACTCTGGATCTGTCACGATGAAAATATGTTGAAGACCCGCGTCGTGGCAGAGCGATCCATCAGCGCCCACGAGGAGCCCCTGACGACTGCCGTGCCCTTCAGGTTGACAACGCTGCGTCACCTCATTTTGTCTCGGTGCTCGGAAAACAAACCTTGGCTGCCTCGTCACCTCGGGTTGTTTTGTAGCTCAACATTTGGTATTATTCCAGATGAACACCGAATTCACTTTGGTGGACGAAACAAAATTTTTCTGGTGTGTTTTGTTGTGTTTTGAATTAATCTGCTAACCGTTTCTGTCGCAATTTTTTTTTTTTTTTTTTTTTTTTTAGTTAGGTAAAGGTTAGGTTAGGTATAGGTTCGATTAGGTTCTTTTTTTCTTTCTTTTTTGTTGAAAAAAAGGGGATTTGCGACAGAAACGGTTAGCAGATTAATTCAAATCACATCAAAACTTACCAGAAAAAAATAGTTTCGTCCACTAAAGGAAGTTCGGTGTTCATCTGGAAATTTACCCAACATTTTGCACACGCTGATCTGCCATGCTTTGTTGCCATCACGGCGTTAACTCCTTGTGGTCCGGAACGTTATTTCCATTGTATATTGGCTACGATTGGAAGAATTTTAATGAATATAAGCAATATTTTATAGATATGACCTGTTTAGTGTCCTTGTCGACTAAGTAATTTGGTATATTCAATAACATTTCGTAATTTTATGGCTCGACAACATACGAATTTTTTTCATAGCAAAGGAAAGAATCTGGGTGTGAAGGGGTTAAGATGTCTTCAGTCGCCACAGAGCCATCGCGTCCCTCCCTCCTGGGCCCCTTAAAGCCTCACAACGCCGCCCTGGGACACGCCTCGCCGCCCGAAAACCTGTAAATCGGAGCCCATTGAATTATATCGTTGAATCGTTATTGTCGCCGATAACCAGCGATATGATCGATATCTGATAAGATATAAAGAAATATGAAAATGATCTTTTAACGGCAGGAACGTGTTCGCTCTTTAGGAGGCGATTTAGGAGGCTCCTTTTGTGTGCCTTTCTCCATCTTGGCAGTGGAGATAAAAAACTTGAAAGGGATCTTATAACACACACACACACACACACCACACACACACACACACACACCAACACAACACACACACACACACACACACACACACACACAACAACACACACACACACACACACACACACACACACACAACACACACACACACACACACACACCACACACACACACACACACAAGGGACTCCGTGGTGTAAGGGTTAGCACGCTCGGTTCACAACGAGAAGTCCGGGTTCGATCCCCGGGCGGAGCGCGAAGACAGACGGGGTCTTTCCTTAAACCCGA
>JACEEZ010026450.1:268917-278917 GCA_016584305.1 Chionoecetes opilio
ACATCCCCTTGATAGAGACCGTGTGGTGCTCATGTGCGACAGCCCGACACGGCACCAGGGCATGTGTGGGGCCAGGTAGGGGGTGTTCTACAGAGAGGGGGGGGGGGGAGGCCGTGTGGTGTGGTGTTCATTAAGCCGGCGGGCGGACGTTTGGCAGGCTTCGCGGCGGCGTCACATGAAATACAGCGGTAAACAGCACATTTGAATGCCGCGCGGGGACAGTAGTGAAGGAAGACTACCAGGTTGTGGGAAATGTATTGTATGGCGTAGACTCGTAGAGGACCTGAAAGCAAGCCCTGGCGACGCCCAACGGAGGGACGACGATCATCCTGCAGCCGTCTGAAGCTTCGCGGCGTCGGTTCCTCTCGCAAGGGCGTGGGATGGCGGGTTCGTGGCTCGGGTGGTAGGTTAGGTGGGCGGGACAGTTGCTTTGCCTTCTGTGAGGGTGTGGGTGAGTGTTAGCTTGTTCGCCTCGGCTTTGTGTGGGGGATGAGTGTGTGACGCGCCGCAAGCAGAGGTCGACATGCGTCTTGGCACGATTGCTAAGGCTTCTCAGGGGCAGGCGGATGGTGGGAGTGTGGGGCGGGGATGGTGGGGGTGTGGGGCGGGGATGGTGGGAGTGTGGGGCGGGGATGGTGGGAGTGTGGGGCGGGGATGGTGGGAGTGTGGGGCGGGGATGGTGGGGGTGATGATTTCTCTTGTGATAATGACATTTTTCCCATATCAGTGCGTTACTAAAGCGTTATTCACAACGATATTTGCGAGTACACATACACTTGTATACATGCACATATCTAACTATACATACGTTATATTATATATACTTATATAGATGAATAATATAATTCATATATATGATTCAGCTCCTTCAGATTCCGTCCGGTTTGTGTGTGCGCGTGTATGTGTGTGTGTGTGTGTGTGTGTGTGTGTGTGTGTGTGTGTGTGTGTGTGTGTGTGTGTGTTGTGTGTGTGTGTCTGTGCTACATAAGTAATCAAATATAAGTGCACCATCATCGGGTCATTGATACTCCTGGAGGCATGTGGGCGAAAATTTGGCAGCAGGTTCACTGAAGGGCCAGCGCGGTGACCTGCACCCCCCCACGCTCCCCCCACGCCCCCCCCCCACCCGTACCTGCCCCCCTCACTTACCTGTACGCCCCCCCGCGGCTATTCACCTGGCCTTTCATTAGCCGCTCTTTCAAGTATTATATCGCCTCGTTTTTTATGATAACGATGACTATGCTCTTGATCTATACTTATTATATGAGATGATTTAACATGAAAGGTTATTATTATTATTATTATTATTATTATTATTATTATTATTATTATTATTATTATCAGTATTGTTAGTATTATATGTATTTTCATTATTTGTATTTTATATTGTGTGAAAAATGAAGAAGAAAAAAATCTCAGAAAATGAAGAAAGCTCAAGAATTATGTGCAGAGAAAAACTAATTATTCTTGTTTTTCTTATTTCGTTCTTACCGTGTGGCATATTTTTCAACTCTTTATTTTCGTTTTTATTCATCAACAAAAAGATAGAAAATAAATCCCTGTGATAAAACAAGTCATCACAATCGGTCACACATAATGACTTACACGATGGACCAACCTGTCTTGACACTTTTTTCATCTGTGATTTTAGCGAAACAATAATTTCGATCAGTGACACACACACACACACACACACACACACACACACACACACACACACACACACACACACACACACACACACACACACACACACACACACACACAACACACACACACACACACACTTGCAATAACGTACACACACGCAAAAACATATACACACAAAAAAAAGCATGCTTTTTTTTGTGTGTGAACGGTTTCATGCATGAAACCGTTCAGAATTAAGGACTGCATATTTCCACAGAATGTTGAGTCATTTCGGTCTTATTATAATTTTTATCAGTATTTCCTCGCTGGTTTTTGTATCTGTCTGTGTTTTTTACTTTTTTCAATTAAGGATAAAAAGTAGCGTTAAGCCAAGATATTTATTTAATTTCCTGGTTCATGTTTGCACGCAATGCCTTGCCAACCCACCACCTGACGCCCACCTGCTGATTCCTGTACCTGCTGAACGCTGTACCTGCTGAACTTTATTACTATAGAACGCTTTACCTGCTGATTCCTTTACCTGCTGAACGCTGCACCTACAAAACGTTATCTCTATTGAACGCTGTACCTGCTAACAGCTGTACCTGCTGAACGACATATGAAAGAAAAAAAGAATATCAAGAAAAAAAGTTAATTACTCACTGTATCAAAATTGGAACCGAAAATAGAAAGAAGAGCAAAATTCTTGAAAAAAGTCATATACCATCAGCATCTGGAGGGATATTTACCACAAGTCTGAGAACGTTCGCAAATTTCTGTTCGCAGAATAGAGGGCTGTTCAATGTTGGGAGCTATCCTTGCGAACTATTTATCAAAGTCTTGTGAACAGCTCCCTGCTAGGAATCCTCCGCTCCTTGCGATCAAAACAAACAGTGAAAGTAGCGCCACTCCAATAACTCTTTCACTACAAATAACAAATACAAAGGATATATTGTGACCAAAACCGTAGAAGATTTTTTTTTCTTGTAAGAAATGTATTATTGCAGCAATAAAAATCAATATAAAGGAATTTTGTTTATACTACATATTTTGGCGCGGAAAACAGCAGTGTGTACATTTTCTACCACTGCCTAGCACCTTATCTACATACTAAGCATTTATGTACTATTATGGAGCGCCAAGAACAACTCTAGCCGCGGCGGCTATAGGTATGAACCCGTATCTATAGCCGCGGCGGCTATAGGTATGAACCCGTATCTCTAGCCGCGGCGGCTATAGGTACGAATGACACCGCGGCGTTACCTCTCTAGCCGCGGCGGCTATAGGTATGAAACCCGTATCTTAGCCAAAGCCGCCGGCGGGCTATAGGTATGAACCCGTATCTCTAGCCGCGGCGGCTATAGGTATGAACCCGTATCTCTAGCCGCGGCGGCTATAGGTATGATGAACCCGTATCTCTAGCCGCGGCGGCTATAGGTATGGCCCGTATCTCTACCATCAATAACACTATAGTCGTGTAGTAAATTAATCTATCATTCGTTTTTATCGGAAATAAATTTTAGTTTACATGTGTAGGGGTGCTCAACCCGCCCCACCCCGCAAACAATGCTCTATTTCGCATTGCCATAGTATTGATAACTTTCATTTTTTCTTGATATCAATTGTTACTAAAACAAACCCAATCTCTAACCTAACCTAATCTAATTTAACCTAACTTAACCATTTCTGGCTGAAATAATGATAGATTTTCGGTAGTACATGTAACGCCATTATTATTCAATTGCGCCATGGGAAATGTGTTTTAAAATACTCAGAATGAAGAAATCTCCACGATGATGTAGGTAAGAATCCCTAGGACTTTTGAAAGCCCACTACCGAAATAATACTATTGACGGTAGGTTAGATTACATATGAGTTTGGTTAGGCTATGTTTAGGTTTAGTTTTGGTTAGGTATAGGATAGGTTTGGGTTCGGTTTTGTAGAGTTATTTAGTGTTCGCAAGGCCTTGCGACTGGTCAGGAGCACTCGCAGATTGCGAACACTTTGCGAACGTTCACAGCCGTTCTCAAGCTTAGTATATATGCCCTAAGAAATTGTGAACATCCACAAGGCTTGCGAATTTCCCAAACCTGTTGTGAACGTTCGCAAGAAATGGTAAATATCCCTCCTGGTTTATAAAAAAAAAAAAAAAAAAAAATATGAAGGAAAAAAATATATCAGGAAAAAATGTATCAAAATTTGAACCGAAAATAGAAAGAAGAGAAAAATTCTTGAAAAAAGTCCTATACCACCAGAATCTGGTGTATAGAAACAAAAACAAAAAAAATATGAAGGCAAAAAAGAATATCAGGAAAAAAAGTTAATATTTAAATAATTATAGCTAATTTGTTTTTATAGACCAGATTCTGATGGTATATGACTTTTTTTCAAGAATTTTGCTCTTCTTTCTATTTTCGGTTCCAATTTTGATACAGTGAGTAATTTTTTTTTTTCATGATATTCTTTTTTTCCTTCATGTTTTTGTTTTTTGTTTTTATACGCCAGATTCTGATGGTATATGACTTTTTGGTATGCCTAACTGAATGTTATATATTATTAATGTAACTTTAACTTATTTATTTATTCAAGGTGTAATTCCTTCATCCTATTATGAATTAGGAACGAAGAAAACACGTTAAGAGAACAGAGTAAAAAAAGTCAGTGAGACATTCCGTTAATGAAGCACAAGGTAACTGTTAAGGTCAACTGCTATGTATTCTTGATGTAACTTTACCTGATTTACTTATTAAAGGTGTAATTCCTTCATCCTCTTATGAGTTAGGAACGAAGAAAACACAGTCAGAGATTCTTTAAAAGACGTTAAAGGAAAAAAAAGTTGTGCATACGTGACTTATATTATTAATGTAACTTTAACTTATTTACTTATTCAAGGTGTAATTCCTTCATCCTATTATGAGTTAGGAACGAAGAAAACAGTCAGATATTCCGTTAATGAAGCACAAGGTAACTGTTAAGGTCAACTGTTATGTATTCTTAATGTAACTTTACCTGATTTACTTATTAAGGGTGTAATTCCTTCATCCTATTATGAGTTAGGAACGAAGAAAACACGTTAGAGTAAGAGAAAAGAGTAAGAAAACACAGTCAGATATTCCGTTAATGAAGCACAAGGCAACTGTTAAGGTCAACTGTTATGAATTATTAATGTAACTTTACCAGATTTACTTATTAAGGGTGTAATTCCTTCATCCTATTATGAGTTAGGAACGAAGAAAACACTTTAGAGTAAGAGAAAAGAGTAAGAAAACACAGTCAGATATTCCGTTAATGAAGACAGGCAATGTTAGGTCAACTGTTATGTATTATTAATGTAACTAACTTATTTACTTATTCAAGGTGTAATTCCTTCGTCCTATTATGAGTTAGGAACGAAGAAAACACGTTAGAGTAAGAGAAAAAAGTAAGAAAACACAGTCAGATATTCCGTTAATGAAGCACAAGGTAACTGTTAAGGTCAACTGTATGTATTCTTAATGTAACTTTACCTGATTGACTTATTAAGAGTGTAATTCTTTCATCCTCTTATGATTTAGAAACGAAGATAACACAGTCAGAGATTATGTTAACAAGGGAAAAAAAACTGGTACGTGAATGTTGAAGAGCATTACGATCCCTTAAAAGACATTGCCGTTAAAGAAAATGAAGTTGTGGATACGTGACCGTTTTGTATTCTTAATGTAACTTATATTAATTTACCTGTTCAAGTTGTTATTTATTATTCATTCTATTTTTTGTCATTAACTGTTCGTTCCTTCATCCTATTATGAGTTAGGAACAAAGAAAACACAGTGAGACATTCCGTTAACGAGGCACAAGGAACACAGGTCGAGGGTAGTGAGTCACCCTCGTTAATCATGGCGATCACCTGTAGGAAGTCACCTGTCGCCGCCTCGCTCATCAGGTGGACCAGCCTCGGTAGGGGGCGGCAGGGGGGTTAGGGGGGCAAGGGGGGCTGCTCCATCATGCCTCCCCCTCCCCTGCTTTTCCCTTTGTGGCGCGGTGTGGCGGTCTTTTTGTTTTGTAACTCAATTAGTTTTTATCTACCGCTGGTCTGCATCCATTGTGTTAACGAGAGAGAGAGAGAGAGAGAGAGAGAGAGAGAGAGAGAGAGAGAGAGAGAGAGAGAGAGAGAGAGAGAGAGAGAGAGAGAGAGAGAGAGAGAGAGAGAGAGAGAGAGAGAGAGAGAGAGAAGCAGTAAAGAAAAATAGATGGGATGGAAGAGCAATGAAAAGTAGACGGGAGAGAAAAACAATGAAAAGTAGCTAGGTGGGAAAAACTATGAAAAATGGATGGGAGGAAAAAACAATGAAAATGGATGGGAAGGAAAAACAATGAAAAATAAATAGGAGGGAAAAACAATGAAACATGGATGGGAGGAAAAAACCATGAAAAGTAGCTAGATGGGAGGGAAAAACCATGAAAAGTAGCTAGATGGGAGGGAAAAACCATGAAAAGTAGCTAGATGGGAGGGAAAAACCATGAAAAGTAGCTAGATGGGAGGGAAAAACCATGAAAAGTAGCTAGATGGGAGGGAAAAACCATGAAAAGTAGCTAGATGGGAGGAAAAAACCATGAAAAGTAGCTAGATGGGAAAAGAATGAAAAAGAAAAAACATGAAAAGTAGCTAGAGAGGAAAAGAAATGATGGAAAAACCATGAAAAGTAGCTAGGTGGGAGGAAAAAAAAAAAGAAAAAAAACCATGAAAAGTAGCTAGATGGGAGGAAAAAAACCATGAAAAGTAGCTAGATGGGAGGAAAAAACCATGAAAAGTAGCTAGATGGGAGGGAAAAACCATGAAAAGTAGCTAGATGGGAGGAAAAAACCATGAAAAGTAGCTAGATGGGAGGGAAAAACCATGAAAAGTAGCTAGGTGGGAGGAAAAAACCATGAAAAGTAGCTAGGTGGGAGGAAAAACCCATGAAAAGTAGCTAGATGGGAGGAAAAAACCATGAAAAGTAGCTAGGTGGGAGGAAAAAACCATGAAAAGTAGCTAGGTGGGAGGAAAAAACCATGAAAAGTAGCTAGGTGGGAGGGAAAAACCATGAAAAGTAGCTAGGTGGGAGGGAAAAACCATGAAAAGTAGCTAGATGGGAGGAAAAAACAATGAAAATGAGAAGAGAGGAGGTGACACGAAGGATAAAAGAAAGGAAAGCTACATGGAAGAGGGGAAGAGGAGGAGGTCTGGACGCCGCCCTAGCGATATCCTCCCTGTGGTGAGGGTAACCACGGGTGTCTGTCAGTCCAGGGGAAGGGAGGGGCATGACTGGGGTGGCGGAGGGGGACAGTGGGGTGTTGTAGGGGGTAGGAGAAGTTATCATGTAACGATACGAGACTGTCCCCCCCCCCCAATCCCCTCCAACCCAACCCTTCTCCTTTTTTTATTTTTATCTTTTATTTTTTATTTACATCCATTACATTTTTACAGAGAAGCAAAAAAAAAGGATATAATCTCCTTCTATCCTTTCTTCAACTTTTTCTTTCTCTAATCTCATTTCCTCTCCGTTCTACTTTCCATTCCCCATTCTTCTTATATCTTTCTTTCAATCCTTCTTGCCTTCCCTTCATTCCTTCCTTTCATCAATATCTTACTCCTCCAGGTGTGAGTGTTTTCCTCCGCTCCTTCACTTCCACTCTCTGTCTCTTCTTTATTTCTCTGTCACTACCCACACATAAACACACACACACACACACACACACACACACACACACACACACACACACACACACACACACACACACACACACACACACACACACACACACACACACACACACACACACACACACACACACACACACACACACACACACACACACACACACACACACACACACACATTATGATAACATTAAACAGTATGAAAGTATGAGTGTTTGGTGTTTGTAAGATGATGGATATTCTCACTTCTTCCTTTCTCTCCCTCTCCCTCCCCAATGTCATGCCCTCTTATTCCCTCCCTCTCCATCTCTCTCTCTCTCTCTCTCTCTCTCTCTCTCTCTCTCTCTCTCTCTCCTCTCTCTCTCTCTCTCTCTCTCTCTCTCTCTCTCTCTCTCTCTCCTCCTCCCTCCCTCCCTCCCTCCCTCCCTCCCTCTCCTCCCTCCCTCCCTCCTCCCTCCTCCCTCCCTCCCTCCCTCTCTCTCTCTCTCTCTCTCTCTCTCTCTCTCCACTCATCAATCAAAAGGCGCCCTCGTTAACTTGACTCGTGTGTGTGTGTGTGTGTGTGTGTGTGTGTGTGTGTGTGTGTGTGTGTGTGTGTTGTGTGTGTGTGTTTGCGTGTGTGTGGTGTGTGTGTGTGTGTGTGTGTGTGTGTGTGGTGTGTGTGTGTGTGTGTGTGTGAGTATGTGTGTATGTGTGTGTGTATGTGTATGTCTATATATATGTGTGTGTGTGTGTGTGTTAGAACTTGGTAGGTGAATGAAAACATCTTTTTCATCATCATCATCATCATCATCATCATCGTCTTATGTTGCTGTTTTTGTCAGTATTTTATTATTCGTATCCTTGTTCTCGCCACCATCGCCAACAACACCCCACCACCACCACCACCACCACCACCACCACCACCACCACCACCACCACCACCACCACCACCACCACCAGCAACAACAACAACAACAACAGCAACACAAGCAGAGAAAGCCTCGCACACAGCATGCACAGACGAATTGCACAAATCCCCTTATAAGGAAGAGCATTGTTGACAGCCGCTCATAAGGGCGTGAGTGGGCGTGGAGCAAGGCACTGAGAGGGGGGAGGAGGAGGAGAATTGATGTACCGGTGTGTTATTGTGGTGGTGGTGATAGTGGTGGTGGTGGGTATGTGTTGGGGGTAGAAGAAAGGAAGGAAGAAAGAAAGAAAGAAAGAAAGAAAGAAAGAAAGAAAGGTGTGGTATGGGGAAATATTGATGTGGTGGTGTGGTGGTATTACATGAGTGGTATGACTGGTATAGTGAAGCTGTGTGTGGTTGTGTGGTGTGTGGTTTAGAAAGGGATGTGGTGTAGTTCTGGTAGTATGGTGTCATGGGTGTTGTGGTGTATGGTGTGGCTATGACGGTGTGTTAGTCTATGGTATGGGTGTGTGGTGTAGCTATATGGTGATATTGGTGTGGTATGGTACAGTGATGTATGGTGTGGTCTATGGTGTGGTGTGGCTGTGATTGTGTGGGTGTGAAAGCTGAGTGGTAGTAGTGGTGTTGATGGTGTGAGAGATAACAGTGGATAGATGAAGTGGTGTTTATGGAATAGTCCTGGTGGAGGGGCAGGAGGTGGAGGGACGCGTGGCAGGGCGGGGCGGAAGTGGGTGGGTGGAGTGGAAATGTAACGAGGGGGTCGCATCTTATTAAGTAAAGGTTGAGGGTGAACAGATGGGTGTAGGTGGGCGTGGCGAGGTACTGCATGGGCGTGTGCGGGCGTGCGGGTGTAGCATGGGCGTGGAAGGTGTAGCGTGGGCGTGAACAAGGCGTAGCGTGGGCGTGTGGAAGGCGTAGCGTGGGCGTGTGGAAGGCGTAGCGTGGGCGTGTGGAAGGCGTAGCGTGGGCGTGTGGACGAAATATTCTAGTCTATTTTTTTTTAACAAGGCGAAAATTCCATTCTAGCATAAGGTCTCATGCTTAAAATCATGCCTATGTTTACCTGATAATATGGTTAACTCTAATAAAATACAGCTGACATTAAGAAGAAGCGTAGTATTCCCTTCTCCTGGCATCAAATATCAGTTAGTAAGCAGCAAGGGGTCAGGATTTTTCGCCTCTTTAAAAAAAAAACTGAGTATGGATCACTATTAGCACTACTGTTGAAATTTCCTCACTACCAGATTATATTAAAATTTTCAGTTTGCTTAAATGAGTGATCTTTTTCTTCTTCTATGTGTATTTGAAGGTTGGCAGGGTATTGCAGGGGTATTGGACCGTATTGCAGGGGTATTGGACCGTATTGCAGGGGTATTGGACAGTATTGCAGGGGTATTGAACCGTATTGCAGGGGTATTGGACAGTATTGCAGGGGTATTGGACAGTATGCAGGGGTATTGGACCGTATTGCCGGGGTTGGACCGTATTGCCGGGGTTATTGGAACGTATTGCAGGGGTATTGGACGTATTGCCGGGTATTGGACCGTATTGCCGGGGTATTGGACCGTATTGCAGTGGTATTGGACCGTATGCAAGGGGTATTGGACCGTATTGCAGGGTATTGCACCGTTATTGCAGGGGTATGGACCGTTATTGCAGGGGTATTTGGACCGTATTGCAGGGGTATTGGACCGTATTGCAGGGGTAGTGGACCGTATATGCAGGGTAGTGGACCGTATTTTGCTTCTCAGGGGTATTGGACCGTATTGCAGGGGTATTGG
>JACEEZ010026450.1:291417-303917 GCA_016584305.1 Chionoecetes opilio
CAGACAGACAGGTATACAGACAGACAGACAGACACAGGTATACAGACAGACAGACAGACAGGTATACAGACAGACGACACAGGTATACAGACAGACAGACAGACACAGGTATACAGAAGACAGACACAGGTATACAGACAGACAACACGGGTATACAGACAGACAGACACAGGTATACAGACCAGACAGACACGGGGATACAGACAGACAGACAGACACAGGTTTATACAACAGATAGACAGACACAGGTATACAGACAACAGACAGACAAACAGACAGACACAGACTCGATAGACACACAGAAACAGACACAGGTATACAGACAGACAGACACAGGTATAACAGACAGCCCAGACACAGGAATACAGACAGACAGACAGACACAGGTATACAGACAACATACACAGGTATACAGACGACAGACACAGGTATACAGACAGACAGACAAGGTATACAGACAGACAGACACAGGTATACAGACAGACAGACAGACCCCAGGTATACAGACGACAGACACAGGTATACAGACGACAGACACAGGTATACAGACAGACAGACAGACACAGGTTTACAGACAGACAGACACAGGTATACAGACAGACAGACACGGGTAACAGACGGGACAGACCAGGTATACAGACAGACAGACAGACACAGGTATACAGACAGATAGACAGACACAGGTATAACAAGACAGACAGACAGACACAGGTATACGGGACAGATAGACAGACACAGGTATACAGACGGGACAGACGACAGACAGACAGACAAACAGACAGACACAGACTCAGATAGACACACAGACCGACAGACACAGGTTATACAGACAGACAGACAGACAGACACAGGTATACAGACAGACAGACACAGGTATACAGACGGGACAGACACAGGTATACAGACAGACGACACAGGATAACAGACAGACAGACGACAACAGACAGGCACACAGACCAGATAGACACACAGACAGACAGACAAGGTATACAGACAGACAGACAGCAGACACAGTATACAGACAGACAGACACAGGTATACGGGACAGACAGACACAGGTATACAGACAGACAGACACAGGTATACAGACAGACAGACACAGGTTACAGACAGACAGACACAGGTATACAGACAGACAAAACGGGACACAGGTATACGGGACAGACAGGACAGACACAGGTATACAGACAGACAGACAGACACAGGTATACAGACAGCCCAGACACAGGTATACAGACAGACAGACAGACACAGGTATACAGACAGACAGACACAGGTATACAGACAGACAGACAGACACAGGTATACAGACAGACAGACACAGGTATACAGACAGACAGACAGACACAGGTATACAGACAGACAGACCAGGTATACAGACAGACAGACACAGGTATACAGACAGACAGACACAGGTATACAGACAGACGACACAGGTAACAGACAGAAAAGACACAGGTATACAGACAGAACAGACACAGGTATACGGACAGACAGCCCACAGGTATACAGACAACAGACACAGGTATACAGACAGACAGACACAGGTATACAGACAGACAGACACAGGTATACAGACAGACAGACACAGGTATACAGACAGACAGACACAGGTATACAGACAGACAGACACAGGTATACAGACAGACAGACAGACACAGGTATACAGACAGACAGACACGGGTATACAGACAGACAGACACAGGTATACAGACAGACAACACAGGTATACAGAAAGACAGACAGACACAGGTATACAGACAGACAGACACAGGTATACAGACAGACAGACACAGGTATACAGACAGACAGACAGATATACAGACAGACAGACACGGGTATACAGACAGACAGACCAGGTATACAGACAGACAGACACAGGTATACAGACAGACAGACAGACGGGACACGGGTATACAGACAGACAGACACAGGATACAGACAGACGACACAGGTATACAGACAGACAGACACAGGTATACAGACAGACAGACACAGGTATACAGACAGACAGACACAGGTATACAGACAGACAGACACAGGTAAAACAGACAGACACAGGTATACAGACAGACAGACACGGGTATACAGACAGGACAGACACAGGTATACAGACAGACAGACACAGGTATACAGACAGAACAGACACAGGTAAACAGACAGCAGACACAGGTATACAGACAGACAGACACAGGTATACAGCAGACAGACAGACCCCAGGTATACAGACAGACAGACAGACACAGGTATACAGACAGACAGACAGACACAGGTATACAGACAGACAGACACAGGTATACAGACAGACAGACAGACACAGGTATACAGACAGACAGACACAGGTATACAGACAGACAGACAGACACAGGTAAAACAGACAGACAGACAAAAGGTATACAGACAGACAGACAAAACACAGGTATACCAGACAGACAGACACAGGTATACGACAGACAGACAGACACAGGTATACAGACGGGACAGACACAGGTATCCCAGACAGACAGACACGGTATACAGACAGACAGACACAGGTATACAGACAGACAGACAGACACAGGTATACAGACAGATAGACAGAACGGGTTTATACAGACAGACAGACACAGGTATACCAACAGACGACAGACACAGGTATAAAGACAGATAGGAACCAGACACGGGTTTATACAGACAGACAGACACAGGTATACGGACAGACAGACAGACACAGGTATACAGACAGAAAAGACAGAACAGGTATACAGACAGATAGACAGACACAGGTATACAGACAGACAGACACAGGTATACAGACAGCAGACAGACCAGGTATACAGACAGACAACACGGTATACAGACAGACAGACACAGGTATACAGACAGACAGACAGACACAGGTATACAGACAGATAGACAGACACAGGTATACAGACAGACAGACAGACAAACAGACAGACACAGACTCAGATAGACACACAGACAGACAGACACGGGTTTATACAGACGACAGACAGACAGACACAGGTATACAGACAGACAGACAGACGGGTTATACAGACAGACAGACAGCCCACAGGTATACAGACAGATAGCCCGACACAAGGTTTATACAGACAGACAGACAGACAAACAGACAGACACAGACTCAGATAGACCCCACAGACAGACAGACACAGGTATACAGACGGGACAGACAGACAGACACAGGTATACAGACAGACAGACAGACATACAGACACAGGTATACAGACAGACAGACAAGACAGACACAGACACAAAAAAGACAGACACAGGTATACAACGGGACAGACAGACAGGTATACAGACAACGGGACAGACAGGTATACAGACAGACAGACAGACAGGATACAGACAGACAGACAGACAGGTATACAGACAGACGGGACAGACATACAGACACAGGTATACAGAACAGACAGACGACAGACCAGACACAGACAGACAGACACAGGTATACAGACAACAGACAGACAGGTATACAGACAGACAGACAGACACAGGTATACAGACAGACAGACACAGGTATACAGACAGACAGCCCAAAAGGTATACAGACAGACAGACCAGGTATACAGACGGGGACGACACAGGTTATACAGACAGACAACACGGGTACAGACAGACAGACACAGGTATACAGACAGACAGACACAGGTATACAGACAGACAGACGGGTTTACAGACAGACAGACAGACACAGGTATACAGACAGACAGACACAGGTATACAGACAGACAGACACAGGTATCGACAGACAGACAGACACAGTATACAGACAGATAACAGACACAGGTATACAGACAGACAGACAGACAAACAGACAGACACAGATCAGATAGACACACAGACAGACAGACACAGGTATACAACAGACAGACAGACATACAGACACAGGTATACAGACAGACAGACAGACAGACACAGACACAGACAGACAGACACAGGAAATACAGACAGACAGACAGACAGGTTACAGACAGACAGACAGGACACGGTATACAGACAGATAGACAGACACAGGTATACAGACAGACGACACAGGTATACAGACAGACAGACGGGACAAACAAAACAGACACAGACTCAGATAGACACACAGACAGACAGACACAGGTATACAGACAGACAGACAGACAGGTATACAGACAGACATACAGACACAGGTATACAGACAGACATACAGACACAGGTATACAGACAGACAGCCCGACAGGTATACAGACAGACATACAGACACAGGATACAGACAGACTACAGACACATTATACAGACAGGACAGACAGACAGGTATACAGACAGACATACAGACACAGGTATACAGACAGACATACAGACACGGTATACAGACAGACAGACAGACAGGTATACATACAGACATACAGACACAGGTATACAGACAGACATACAGACACAGGTATACAGACAGACAGACAGACAGGTATACAGACAGACATACAGACACAGGTATACAGACAGACATACAGACACAGGTATACAGACAGACAGACAGACAGACACAGACACAGACAGACAGACACAGGTATACAGACAGACAGACAGACACAGGTATACAGACAGACAGACAGACAACAGGTATACAGACAGACATACAGACACTTTTTATAAGACAGACATACAGACACGGGTATACAGACAGACAGACAGACAGACACAGACACAGACAGACAGACACAGGTATACAGACAGACAGACAGACACAGGTATACAGACAGACAGACAGACGACACGGGACACAGACAGCAGACACAGGTATACAGACATACATACAGACAACAGGTATACAGACAGACAGACAACAGGACACAGAACAGACAGACAGACACAGGTATACAGACAGACAGACAGACACAGGTATACAGACGACATACAGACACAGGTATCAGACAGACAGACAGACAGACACAGACACAGACAGACAGACACAGGTATACAGACAGACAGACAGACACAGGTATACAGACAGACAGACAGACACAGGTATACAGACAGACAGACAGACAAACAGACAGACACAGACTCAGATAGACACACAGACAGACAGACAGACAGACAGACACAGGTATACAGACAGACAGACAGACAAACAGACAGACACAGACATGCATACTCAGATAGACACAGACAGACAAAGAAACAGACAGACAGACTGACAAACAGGTAGATAATATATGTGAGGAAGTAAATGGGGAAGTCTAATCCTCCTCCTCCTCCTCCTCCTCCTCCTCCTCCTCCTCCTCGCAGGTGAAGAGAAGTAATCATGGTATATATGGACAGACAGGCGGCACCGTCCTTTCTTCTGAATAATGTTGATGTTCCTTTGTTTTGTGTACGTCGTGCGCACCTGTCTACAGCCCCCCACATCACCCCCCCCCCCCCTCTCTCTCTCTCTCTCTCTCTCTCTCTCTCTCTCTCTCTCTCTCTCTCTCTCTCTCTCTCTCTCTCTCTCTCTCTCTCTCTCTCTCTCTCTCTCTCTCTCTCTCTGTAATTATATATTTGCTTGTAATTTATATCTGGTTTTTTCGTTTGTCTTGCGTTGATTATTTGCTTTATAAGGTATTTTAATTTCGTTCTTTTTTTTTGTTGATTCTCCTTCGTGCCAAGTGTTCTTTTGCCTATAGATTATTTATTATATATAATTTTTTTTTTCATTATTATTTTGCTTTGTATCGATAACACTACTCCTACCGCTAGTGAAAATAATAGTAATAATGGTTAAGACAATGATGATAATAATGATGATAATAATAATAATGATAATAACAATGAGGATGATAATAACAATAAATAATGATAATAGGAATGAGGATATTAATTATAGTAATGGCAGTAGTAATAGTTGTAGTAGAAGAGGGAGAAGAATAAATTTGATGTAGGTTTTTTTTTTTATTTTTATTTTTTATTATTAAGTAATCGTGGCAGTGATGGTTTTACGTACATTTATTTCCCATGACTTCCACCAAACCAGTGAGATCAGTATTTGGCATAGCATTGAGGTGTAGCGAGTGACACCACTGCAACACCAACACACCATCACCACTACACCTCACCACACCATCACACCACAAAATGAAAATAAACACCACTGCCATACCGCTACACATATGCTCTCTACCACTACCACACACACTCCAACCACCACCACTACCGCCCCTGTCACCACCACCACACCACATTACCACACAAACAGCTATTAGTATCACACATCCATCACCACCAACAACTGTCACCACCACCACCATATTCCGGCTACCTGCTTTTTTTTGTGGGTGTGTGTGTATTTTTTTTACCTCTCTATAATTCTGCCCTCTACACCTCCAGTCCTTCCCCCTTCCTCCTGCACTCATATAACCACACTCCTACCGTACACAATGCCTCTAATCCTCCTCCTCCTCCTCCTCCTCCTCCTCCTCCTCCTCCTCCTCCTCCTCCTCCTCCTCCTCGTCCCCCAGAAGATGCGTAGCGCCATTGATAATTTTCTGCCTCATCAATAACATTAACATGTAATAAACGGCGAGGTGAGCGGTCAACCTTGTGAGGGAGGAGGAGGAGGAGGAGGAGGAGGACGAGGAGGAGGAGGACACGTCGCTACCTGAGTCGTATGCAACTATTTTTTATTGCTCTCCCCCCCTCTCTCCTCTCTCTCTCTCTCTCCTCCCCTCTTCTCTCCTCTCTCTCCTCTCTCTCTCTCTCTCTCTCTTTTTCTCTTCTCTCTCTCTCTTCTCTCTCTCTCTCTCTCTCTCCCCTCTCTCTCTCTCTCTCTCTCTCTCTTCTTTTCTCTCTCTCCTCTCTCTCTCTCTCTCTCTCCAGGAGGAACTTACCTGTGTGTTAATTAATGGGAGCAGCGCCCCCTCACGCATACACGTACTACCTCCCGCTTACCCACACCCCTTTCCCCCCTACCTGATGACTGTGATGTATCTGTTGCATGACCTTGATTTATCGTATCCTTCATCACACCTGTTTTCTTCTCTCCTTCCTTCCTTCCTTCTTTCCCTCCCTCTTTCTCCCCATCGTTCATTTTGTAGCAAGGTTAAAATTCCTTTCTCACTTTTTATTTAATTTTCTTCTCTATTCCTTCATTAGAGTGAGTAACATGCTTTTTTCAACAGGTTTTTTTTCTTCACAGTTTGTTATCTCATTTAGCTTTGATTCCTCTTTTTCCTCCTTTATTAGGTCGTCACCTGGTCTTTCATTCTTTTTTCGTACTTCTTCTCTTCGTTTATCATGGTTTTTTTCTATCCCATTTTGTACAGCCTGGTGTCCTTGTCCTTGTTTACCAGTCCTATTATTTCGTACTTTCCCTTTTTTTTTTTTTTTTTTTTTTTTTTTTACACATCACAAAGGTCTGGCCAAGGGCATAAAAAAGTCTTTTATACATCAGTTTTTTCAATTTTCCTATCATTCTACTACTTCATTTTATTAATTGTTTTGCTTCCTTAATTGGCCTTCCTTCCTTAATTTCTTCCTCACAGTGCCTTACTGGCACTGTGAGAGATGGCTACGAATTATGTGTTGGTCCCCATGGCTCCGGTACCAGAAACACCAACAGTTCTCTGCTTCTGAATTTTGCAAGGTCCAGAAGGTTGAGAATTGCAGGTTCTGGGATCAAGACCAGAGCTGCACCGCTGGACATGGTATAGTAATGCCGGAGGGGTAGCTAAGGAGATCAACCCGTCCTCGTTAGTACTCGTTGAGGATTCTCCAGAACTGCAGGTTTTCCGGAGTGCTGAGTTCTTTGGAACAGATCACAGGGCTTGTTAATGCTACACTAAGCTTATGTCAAGTCCCAGAAGAATCTCAACAGGGAACCATACTGTGTTTCATCTTGAGAAACTGAAGGACTTAACATGTGCTCTGAGTATGCGGTGGCAGTCTCAAATCAGTTTGATGTGCTCGGTGCCCTCGAGGACCCTGAGAACTGTGGGATACCTTCAAACGTGAAACTCTACAGGCTGCCAAGGAGTGTATTGGCAGCGCCCCAGGTCAAGGCGTGGTTTTTTTTCTCGACGGAGACGCTGGAAAAAATCGGGAGAGTCGCGCTGCCAGACTGGCTGGGAACAGGGACCAGCACAGGGCTCTTGTCACGCCGGACTAGAACCCTCTGGGGAGAGAAAAGGGGAGGTATGTCAGGAGTCTCGCTGAGGATGTCGAGGGTCAATTTGAACGCTAAAGACCTCCGAAACCCCCCTACCGAGCCCTGAAGAAGCTCCGTTCCAAGTCTCCATCTCGGGCGAGTGCTATTCGAGCAGCAGATGGGCGCCTGTGTCGGACATGGTTGGGCAGATGGCTTTTGGGCTGAGTACTTTGGGCAGTTGTTCACGGTGGGCCCTCCAACTGAGCAGCTTCACACCACTGGATTACAGGCAGTGGATGCCGATCCTCCCCTTGCGAAACCGACCCTCTCTTGACGAAGTCAGAGAGGCTGTAGCTAAGTTGAGGGGTGGAAAGGCAGCTGGGTTTGTAATATCATGCGGAGCTCCTCAAAGCTGGGGGTGAGGCCATGATCCGCGGGTTGCATGCTGTCCCGCTGCCGTGTTGGCAATCAGGTACCATTCCTCTGACTGGAAGGGGGGGCGGTCGTCCCTATCTGGAAAGGGGAAAAGGGGACCGTCAGGACTGCAAACAATTACCGCGGTATACATGCTCAGCGTGCCAGGCAGGTGCTTGCCCATCTATTGCTGACACGGATCCGCAGTCATCTGCTGAAGCATCAGAGACCTCAGAAGTCTGGGTTCACGCCTGGTAAGGCAACAACGGACCGTTATCCTAGCGCTTCGTGTCCTGGTGGAACGCCGATGTGAGTTTCGACAGGGGATGCTTGCAGCCTATGGTTGATCTCAAGAAGGCGTTTGAATCAGTGCATCGTGAGTTTACTTTGGGGTCTTCTGCGACTTCGCGGGATTCCTGCAAAGGAAATATTGTTTGATAAAAGGTTTTGTCTTCTGGCTACTGAGAGTGCTGTGAAGTGTGGGGCAGGTGTATCCAGCTTCTTTCCCGTTAATAAGGAGTGAGGCAAGGGTGCGTCCTTGCCCCCTCACTTTTTCAACGCTTGTATGGACTGGGTATTGGACAAGGTTTGTAGATCAATGATTGTGGAGCATCCGTCGGCAACACCAAGACACTGATCTGGTTTTTGCCGATGATGCAGTAATCTTTGCTGAGTCGTGGAGGTCCTGGGGGATGGCTCTCGAGGCGCTGCACGAGGAGGCAAAGCCTTTGGGACTTGAGGTCTCCCGGCTCAAAACCAAGGTCCAGGGTGTTGGAGACTTACTAGATGAAGCAGTACAGTCTGTTCATGCGTGCGGGGAGGGCATTGAAAATCTTGGAAAATTTTAATACCTTGGTAGCGCAAGTCCATAATGACGGGCGGGTCACGCCCAAAAAGTCTTACGGCGGATTTGGCATAGCCCACGGTGCTATGGACTCGCTCAGCGAGACTATTTGGCGTTGTCGGTATACTGTGCAGGAGGACAAAGATCCGGATCTTCAAGTCGCTTGTGATCCCCGTCCTTACTATATGGTTGGTGAGACTGGACACTAAATAGTGACTTGAAAAAGCGAATCAATGCCTTTAATAATAGGGCCCGGATAGTTATGCATTTGCATATTTCATATGCAAAATGGATATTTTTGCGTGATTTCTATGTAAGTGCATATTTCCTAGATAACTGCATATAAATGATATTTGGTAAAAATATTCATCTGAGTACAAGTGGTACTGGGAGGTGAGGTGAGGTGAGGTGTGGTTTGGTGAAGTGAGGGTGAGGTCACGTCTCTTTAATCTGTCGTTTCCGGTCCTTGGTATTTCTGGGTTACCCCCACCCCCTGACTGTTGTTGCTGCAGCAGTCAGTTCAGGAGCAGTGCTGCTGTGTGAAGCTACTCTCTTTAGCTGCCGTGAAAATGCCGAAAGTACAAAGAAACCAAAATGAAGTGCTGAGATCATATGTAAGGAATTGATGCATTTACTACTGATGGAAGTGTACTGTTTTGTAAATATTGTGAAGCACCAGTGACAGCGAGCAAGAAATTTCAAATCCGTGTTGTACAAAAACAGGGATTTGAAAAACTGAAAAAAGTCAGTCAGATAATGTGTGGTGATGCTAATTATTGATGAGACGGTACAGCCACTCACTATGTCAAACATGCTATGTATGAAACAATTGAACATGCACCAAACGTCTCGTGTGACGTAGAAAGGGTGTTCTCAGAATATAAAGCTATGCTGACAGGACAACAGGCGGAGTTTAAATTTTTAGAACTTACGCCCCCATGTCATTATCAAATGCAACCCAATCTGTAATGTAAAGTCTGAAAATATGTCAGTCTATAATGTAAATACAGTTCATATTTATTTTTTGAAGCACTTTCACATATTATGTTAAATACATTATGTATATTGCTTATAAACATTAACTTAGTTTCTATTAACTATTTTGTTTCCGTATAACTGCATTCTTGGCTTTATAAGTGACATTTTTTAGTGCATATAAAAGCATATTTTTTCCTGTTTTTAGTGCATATTTGTCCAATTTTTAGTGCATATTTGCATGCATATTTCATGGTTTTTTTAGTGATAAAATATCCGGGCCCTATAATAAGTGTCTTCGCAGAATCATGGGGTATCGCTGGGTGATACGTGCAAATCAGCGATTGCGCCGTGAGACTAATCGAGACCTATTACCTGCATAGTCCGTCAACGCCAACCTCGGCTATATGGGCATGTGGCACGCTACCCTGAAACCGATCCTTCCCATCGGGTTGTATCTGTAAGAGGCAATCCGGCGTGGAGGAGGCAGGCCAAGGGGGCGCCCACAAGGCTCGTGGCTGGGGCAAATTGATGTTTCTTGTCGAGAGCTGCTTGGTATGGGAAAGGAGCCTGCATGGGGACTCGCGCGTGGTGACCCCCGGGAGTGGCGTCGTAGGGTGGGCGAGGCGACGCGCCCCCCGGCGTATGCCCCCAATGATTGATTGATTCCTTAATTCGTTCTCCCTCTCTTCCTTTACTCACTCCAATACTTACCAATACATCTACTTTAAGGTCTATTTTTTACATCTACTTTCCTCTTCTATTCTTTTTTGTTTTACTTTAATTGCTCCTTATCTCCTACTCCTGCTTTTTTTTTATCTCCTTTTCGTACCCTTGCTTGCCTCCCTCCACCCCTCCTTCCTCTTCGACCTCAATCCTCCCCCTCCATCCACCCCCTCCCTCCCCCTCCTCCGGCACCCCCGCCCCCCTTCCTTCATAAGAGGCGCTACAGTAGGAGGTGGAGGACATATTTAAATGAGGAGGAGGAGGAGTAACACTAGAAGAAGGAGGGTGAAGGTGGTGATGAGGAGGAAGTAGAAGAAATTAGAGCAGTGGAAAGGTGATGATGGTGGTGGTTATAGATATTATTTTTTTTTACATCTATGCCCATAGTGCGTGTAGGCAGTGACCTCCAGGGGTGGGATGGGAGGCCATGGAGGTTCACTTGAGGGCTGTGATGGTTGGCCCTCGCCCGTGGTGGCGCAGGCGGTATGTTTATAGTGACGCCTGTGATTAGGCTCATGCCGGAACCCCTGTGTCCTCCGATGCACTCACAATTCGAAGGTAGAGTTAATGGGCAGCATGTGAGTGATCTTGGGCCACTCGACGAATGCAGGTAAATGTTGGCACCCCTCGGGGATCGAACTGAGCACACCGAGCACGCCACTTGCAGGCGATATGACCAGTCTGCCGTGCACCACCTCTCCTAAATATGATGATAATGATAATAATAGTAATATTTTAATGGATATCGTAAATTACAAAGTCTCATAAATCTGCACTCCATATTCAGATCCAGGTCATGTTAATCACACACACACACACACACACACACACACACACACCACACACACACACACACACACACACAACACACACACACACACACACACACACACACACACACACACACACACACACACTGTCACACACACACTGTCACACACACACACACACACACACACACACGCACACACACGCACACACACGCACACACACACACACACACACACACACCACACACACACACACACACACACACACCACGCACCACACACACACACACACACACGCACCACCGCACACACACACACACACACACACACACACACACACACACACACACACACACACACACACACACACACTTCCAGTAACTAATCTGTCTCTAATATTTTTTCTTCAGAAAAACTAAAAGTTTTCAAACACTTTTTTTTCGTTTTTCCCATGTAGATTAAGTTGTCTTTGTTTTATGTACGTGTGTGAGAGAGAGAGAGAGAGAGAGAGAGAGAGAGAGAGAGAGAGAGAGAGAGAGAGAGAGAGAGAGAGAGAGAGAGAGAGAGAGAGAGAGAGAGAGAGAGAGAGTTGGGCACCCCACAAACAGACAGACAGGCAAACAGACAGCCGGATACGTAGATAGCAGGTTGAGGCAGGCAAGACCAGGCTATC
>JACEEZ010026450.1:308917-315812 GCA_016584305.1 Chionoecetes opilio
ATTATATAAAACACATCAGTGAAACGGTTAAGCTTATATTACGCCGCATTATCTTCAGGAATTACCAAAAGAAAATGAAACAGCAAGATTACTCGAGGATAACAAGCAGAAAATACCAAGGATTTGAGATTATAGGGACGGGAGAGTAGCATGGATAGAAAAAGATGTAAAAAATAACACTTGATTATAGTTAGAAATATCATGAGGATTATAACCGCTAAAATAACACGGAGAGAATCGCTAGAAAATAAGAATAAAAGAAAATTAGTTAGTCTTTGCTGGAAAATATAAATAAAAAGTAATAGCTAAATCTTTGCTGGAAAATAAAAATAAAAAGTAATAGCTAAGTCTTTGCTAGAAAATAAAAATAAAAAGGAATATCTAGTCTTTGCTAGAAAATAAGAATAAAAAGGAATATCTAAGTCTTTGCTAGAAAATAAGAACAACAGGAATATCTAAGTCTTTGCTAGAAAATAAGAACAACAAGGAATATCTAAGTCTTTGCTAGAAAATCAGAACAAAAAGGAATATCTAAGTCTTTGCTAGAAAATAAGAACAACAAGGAATATCTAAGTCTTTGCTAGAAAATATGAGTGACAAGGAATATCTTAGTTTTTGCTAGAAAATATGAATAAAAAGGAATATCTTAGTCTGCTAGAAAATAAGAACCAACAGTAATATATAAGTCTTTGCTAGAAAATATGAATAAAAAGAAATGTCTTAAGTCTTTGCTAGGAAATAAGAACAAGAAGGAATAGCCAAGTCTTTCCGGTGCAGGGTTGGGCGCCTCAAGCCTCAAGGACTAGATTTGCATTTTTAACATTAGAATTTTCACACTTTTTAGCCTTTTTCGGGTAGCGCCTCGGAGTGAGTGAATTTCTTTTACCTCAATTTTGACCTTTTGACCTGCTTCCTTCACCGCCCATAAATCCAGTCAATAAATATGCGTAGATAGAGAGCAAATAAACAAAAGTTGTCTTCGATGTCAGCGATCACATAGAACGAAGATGATGTCACTGTAGCAAAAAAACCACCCATTGATATATTTATTGAATGGAGTAAATCTTTATGACAAATTCGAATTTATAAAAAGAGAATAAAGTCAATAGAATACTGAACGCCACCTTTGCACTGCTGTTAGTAAGACATATGCGCCAGAAGCTCAACATTTGAAGTATTGTAATTTTAGCAACATTAACACCACCAGAAAATATCGGTAATAAGATATACTTTAATTTAAAATGAATTGGAAGCAAAATTTATGTAGTGGCGATGGTAAAAAGAGGAGAAGCAAGAGAAGTCTCGGGGAATAAGTTAGGAGGAGGAGGAGGACGAGGAGGAAGAGGAGGAGGAGGCGCGTCGTAGTGAGGGTGGTTGCCCTGGGGCGGCGAGGGCCAGGCCGGGGCAGGCACTGGGACGCTGTGCCCGACGGAGGCCTTATAGGGCGTGTGACTCACCACCACCACTGCCACCACCATTACTACCCCCCCCACCCCCCCACCACTATTACTACCACCACCATTACTACCACCTACACTATTACTACCACCATTACTACCACCATTACCACTATCTGCATAACCACTTCCATTCACCAACATTACCGTACACTATCTTCATAACTACTTCCATCACCACCATTACCACCACGACCAACACTATTACTACCATCATCATTACTACCCCCAACAGTATTACTATTCCTCCACCTCCACCACCATTACCACGATCTTCATAACCATTTCCATCACCACCGTTACCACCTTCACTACAACTGTCTCCATCATCATCATCATCATCAAGTGCTACCACCACCACCACCACTCCATCAGATCACTGTTCCCATGCAGCACATGTAAGAAAGTATTGTTCTATCTTGTGTATCTCTGTCTCTCTTTGACGTATCGCTGACAACTCCGGTTTTCCACTTTTTATTTCTCCTCTGTCGTGCAGGAGTTGCGTCACTGTGAATGAAAACTTCTTGAACATTTTTTTTCTTTACAAAATTCATGATATAGGTACAATTGTTATTTTTGACAATTTCCACGTATCTATGACCGAAATTATTTCTGACCAGAGGGCTGCAAAAAATTGACAAAGATTTTTGGCGAACACGTTTTTGACATTTTGGTATTATGCTATTTTGCTATTATAGGGAATAAGTCCTAGAAGAAAAATGCATCAAAGCAAAGTTGTTGTGCTAGAGTATTTTTATCCCATGCTTTAATGAATATTGTATTAACCCCTTCACGCCCAGATCTTTCCTTTGCCATATATAACCATCAGTTATCAGCCATAAAATTACGATAAGTAACTGAATATACCAAATCAAATAGTAGACAAGGATACTAAACAGGTCATATCTATAAAATGTTGCTAATATTCACTTAAAAGCGTCTGATGGTATACCCAAATTACAATGGAATTTACGTTCTGGGCCTCAAGGGGGTTAACTTAATCTTTTTGAGAAAATTTGTGTTTTGTGAAAAAGTAATAAAGTGTCATTTTCTCAATTACTTACATTCCGAAAATATTTTACTATAGCTCAAAAGAAAGGTCTTTGCCTACTTAATATTTACTATATTATGCACTGTTTGATTACGCCCCATATTATGTGATTTATTTGAATTTTTTTATTTTTTTATTTGGTATCAAGTCTCCAAGGATTTCCTTGCAGATTTCCTTCCATCCTTGCAGATTTTGGAGAATATTTTTGCACTTCAGATTCTTTTGAAAATTGGTCCACAGAGACTTTCAGTCATGCTGAACACGAATCTGGAGTCATTTTTGAGATTAAAACAATGCTAAACCCTATTTTAACCTATTTACCCTTATAAAACCAATGAGAATAACCATAAATATATATTAAATATATGAAATATATGTATTGTAGATGATGATGATGATGATGATGATAATGACATCATTGTTATTATTATTATTATTATTATTACTATTATTTTTTTTGTTTTTTGTGATGGGTCAGATGTTACTTTTGGAAGATAGAGAGAGAGAGAGAGAGAGAGAGGAGAGAGAGAGAGAGAGAGAGAGAGAAGAGAGAGAGAGAGAGAGAGAGAGAGAGAGAGAAGAAAAAAAAAATCAGTTAAGTGAGAGGCATGACATGGGAGGACCCGAACAACGCCGGGTATTTCCGCTTATAGTATAGTAATAATAATGATAAAATAATAGTAATAATAATAATATCGATGCTAAAAATGATAATACAAAAAGACTCGCCACTCATCCCAAATCATCCGTCACGGTCATCCTGATACAAAAGATATAATACACG
This sequence comes from Chionoecetes opilio, assembly GCA_016584305.1. Lineage (NCBI taxonomy): Eukaryota > Metazoa > Arthropoda > Malacostraca > Decapoda > Majidae > Chionoecetes > Chionoecetes opilio. The sequence goes on from JACEEZ010026450.1 coordinate 312,210, forward strand.
ACATCAACCTTTTTCCTCGAGCTAATGACACATCCCCGCCCAGACTCTCACGCCACGGGGGCGGGGCGGGGCGGGGCAGGGGCGGGGCAGGGCAGGGCAGGGGCAGGGGCAGGGGCAGGGCAGGCGGGGCGGGATGGGCGGCGGTGCTCCATCTGTTTTACTCCAATTTTCCGCGTGTAAGATGAGATTAGAGGCGTGAAATTTGCCGTTTTGTGTTTTTTGACCATTGAGCTTGTCATTTTCTATCCTGGCATTGTATATACGTGTGTGTGTGTGTGTGTGTGTGTGTGTGTGTGTGTGTGTGTGTGGATGGTGGGTAGTAGTGGTTGTCAGTTGTATAGTAATGGTGGTAGAAGTGGTGGTGGTGGGGGAGGTGGTGGTGGTAGGGTTCGTGTGTTATAATGGAGGTGTTGGTGATAGGTATTTGAGGGCGGTAGTTGTGGTTGCAGAGGTTGGGGGAGATTACATGGTTGGTAATACTAGTGGTAGAGGTGGTGGTAGTAGCCGTAGACAGCAGTGGTTGTTGTGGTGGCAGGTAGGGACTATAGATGGGCTGGTAATAGTGGTGGTGGTGGTGAGACGGATATAGTGGTAGTTGTATATAGTGTTAAGTGGAGGCTATGATAGTAACGGCGGCGAAGGCAATACCAGTAATAACACTACCAACAACAGCAGCAGTGATATTATAGGTAGTAGTAATCGAAACAGTAGGAGGAGGAAGAGGAGGTGATGTTGATGTCTTTAAGCAATAGGAACAATATCAGTAGTAGTAGTAGTAGTAGTAGTAGTCATCATCATCATCATCATCATCATCATCATCATCATCATCATCATCGTCATCATCATCATAGACTTTATTTCGTAATACATGCAACAAACATATATTACATATCAGATGCAAATATAATTGAAAACACATGTTATATAGCAAAATAATAAGATTTGAAAGTATAATTTCAGATCAAAAGTACCTTCAGAATATAAAGTAATAATATGTACAAACGCAGCATATGATACAATCTTGAAAGTTTTTATTTGTAGAAAAAAAAAAAAAAAAAAAAAAAAAAATAATAATACTCATATTCAATTTAATATAAATACATATAATATAACATTAGCAACTGTAGTAGTAGTAGTAGTAGTAGTAGTAGTAGTAGTAGTAGAAGTAGTGGTAGTAATTATATCAGTTGTAGTAGTAGTAGTAGTGGAGGTGGTAGTGGTAGCCAAGGCGGCGGCGGAGGCAACAGCAAAAGAATCTGCAACCAATTTCGCTCCCGAGTCCAGACCGAACCCCTCCACCACCACCGCCACCGCCACTGCCGTTCACCACATGGCATTAATTAGTGGCTGGAACACGAGGGCTGAAAAAACACTATACCCTCACCCCTGCTCTCCCCTTCCCTCGCCTCTCCAGCTAGGAAAACTACCCTCGAGTATTATAATGAATCTTCTTGTTTTTGTGAGGGGCAGCCGAGTGTTGGGCCGCGAGCCTTTAAGGGGCGCGGAGACCAACAGTGCCGATCTGGATAAGGGGCTGTGGAGTGCCCGGCCGCCGCCACCTGAATGCGATGATGCCACGATACACACAGCACACACGGCAGCGGTTGTTTGGATGCAGTGATGATGGCGGTACCTTTCTCACACACGCACGCCGACACTTTTTTTTATTGTGAGAGAGAGAGAGAGAGAAGAGAGGAAGAGAGAGAGAGAGAGAGAGAGAGAGGAGAGAGAGAGAGAGAGAGAGAGAGAGAGAGAGAGAGAGAGAGAGAGAGACAGAGAGACATGGAGAGACAGACAGACAGAAAGACAGACATAGACAGACAGAAAGAGAGTGTGTAATGTGTGTCTGTGTGTGTGTGTGTGTGTGTGTGTGCATGTGTGTGTGTGTGTGTGTGTGTGTGTGTGTGTGTGTGTGTGTGTGTGTGTGTGTGTGTGTGTGTGTGTGTGTGTGTGTGTGTGGAGTGCATTGTTCCCTCCACCGCCTCGCCTATTGTTCCATGGCGACGCGTTAGTGCTCGCCAAGATATATATTTTTGTGTTTGACTTTCTGTTTGGATTCGGTTTGTGTTGCTTTTGGAGACAACACTTGAGGTGGGACGGGGCACATCGGGGCAGGTGTGGCGTGCCCCGGGGTGGCGACGGGGCACGGCGGGGACACCTCCTCAACCGTGCTATGATCCTGCACCACCACCATCACCACCACTACCATTGCTATCTCCATCACCAAAATTTATGTTACCACTCCCTTCTTCGCCACACCACCACCACCACCACCACCACCACCACCACCACCACACCACCACCCACCACCACCACCACCACCACACCACCACCACCGTAACTCTGGAACTCTTTCTGTTTCTATTTTTCCACCTTTCTACGACTTAAATTTTTTCAAGAGAGGAGTAACAAGACACCTCCCGAACTAAAAAAAAAAAAATTGGCCCACCCTCCTTTTTATATTCTCTTACTGATTTCTTTATAGGGACTGGCAATTAAGCGGGTATTTTGTTACTCCTTTTTTCTTTTTTTTGCCCTTGGCCAGTCCTTTGTGATGTAAAAAAAAAAAAAAAACGAAAAAAAAAAACAACTGCTATCTCCATTCCCATAGTTTATGTTACCACTCTCTGCTTCACCATCACCTTAAATTGCCCCTTAAACTGTTCTCCCTAGAAAGACAGACTACGCAGTGATCTGATACAAGTATATAAATGGGAGAAAGGGCGTAACAAAGGTGGCGTGAATAAGGTTATCATAATCAAAGAACATGTTAGGACACGTACAAATGGTTTTCAACTTGATAACCTTAGATTTAGGAAGAGAAAGAGGCGAAAATTGCTTCTCAAATAGGGTTCTGTATTAGTGGAACAACCTTAGCGACTACAACGTAAGTGCAAAGTACGATATATAGCTTTAAGATCAGGTTACATAAATTCATTGAGGAAGATGAACGGTTTAGTTGTACAAGAGCTTCCTTAAATAGATCATCCGGCTTGTTACAGTCTCCTTATATATTATCAGGTACTTCCATAGCCACTAATGCATCTTCCTTAACCATCTCCACCTCCAATGCTTCCTCATCCTCCCTTTCTTGGTCATCTCTACGTCCACTACCACAGCAATAACATTACCACCACCCTTACGGAGCTTTTAAAAGGAGGCTGGATAAATTCATGGATGGGGATGAAAGGTGGATGTATAGGTAGTGTTAAGTAACAGGAACTACCTCGTGTAGATCTCACGGCCTCTTGTAGCTTCCTTATTTTCTTATGTTCTTATCACCGCCGCCACCATCACCACCATCAAAGACTCGATACTGTTGTGTTATATCGACATGGCTTCGTTTAGGGGAGAAGGAGGAAGAGGAGATGGTGATGTGAGAGAGGATAGGAGGAGGAAGAGATATTAATGAGGAAGAAAGGAGGATATGAGGAGAAGGATGAGGAAATGCAAAGAAAAGATGAGAATAGGAAACATGACAGAAAGGAGGAGGAAGAAGAGATGTTAATGAGGAGATATGAGAAGGATGAGGAAATGCGAATGAAAAAGATGATAATAGGTACAGAAGGAGTAGGAGGAATGGAGATATTGAGATATAAAACA
>JACEEZ010026451.1:5000-26431 GCA_016584305.1 Chionoecetes opilio
ATATATATATATATAGTATATATATATATATATATATATGTATATATATTATATATAATTATATATTTATATATATATATATATATTATTAATATATATATATATGTATATATATATATATGTGTATGTATATGTATATGTATATATATATATATATATATGTATATGTATATATATGTATATATATATATGTATATATATATATATGTATATATGTATATATATATATATATATATGTATATATATATGTATATATATATATATATATATGTATATATATATATATATATATATTATATTATAATATATATGTATATATATATATATATATATGTATATATATATATATATATATATGTATATATATATATATATATAGCTCCTCTTAAGACTATTTCTCCAGGTCTGAAAAAGGAAAAGAAATATAAATACCAACATTAAATCATAATAATACTCTACCCACATAGATATAAAAAAATGTAGTCTTCCTTTGTGTGGCAAGAAAAGATTTTTTTTTCTTCGGCCAAGGTAAGATGAATTGATAGGTTTTCTTCCCATTACATATATCTTTGCTGGTGGTCATACCTACTCTTTGCGATATTTCGTCTATTTTCTTCGCCGTGATTATCTCCATCAATCTCACTTTTTTCTTAAATACATAGTCATAGATCAAACATAAACCTGCTTGTTGTCAGTTTATGTATTCATCTAGTTGTATTTTACAGGGCTTATTTGTGTATTTCACACAACTGGATGTAAGACAGCTGCTCTAACTTATTCTCAAAAAAAAAATTTAAGTAATAGTTAACTCATGTTCGGCATTTGTCATTATGTTAGATACAGTGGTTCTTAACCTGGGTTCGATCGAACCCCAGGGGTTCGGTGAGCCAGTCTCAGGGGTTCGGCGGAGACCCTTCGAAAAACATTGCAATTTGGCTATTATTTTAATTTCAGATTATTCACCAGAGTAAATCATAAGCGAAATCAACGTAAATTTAAGCAGCGCGGTAGAGGGAGTCATGTGTGGGTGTGTATCAGTGCGTGTGCTCGCCCGCCTCTCTCACTTCCGAGCAGTGGCGTATAGGGGCGGTGGGGGCATGGCCTCGTTTTGCCATTGAATAACAAATTAGTGCAATATATCCCTCCTGAGGCCTCAAAATACCCCTAAAAATGCTTGATTTTCAACAAATGTTTTGACCCCTTCCTCAGGCCCGACTGAGGAAGACGACGAGACTCGCTTCACTTGCCCAACTAGACCGGCAGCCAGGGGCCTTCAGCCTAGATGAGAAGGATACCAATATTGGAGTATGTGAACATCTCAGGTGTAGCGTGGGATGTTTTGAAATGGCCGTCTGCCGGGTACCACTAGTTGCGTGTGACCCCTGGGGGCCCTTAAAGTGGCCCTTTTTTCGGGCTAGAATAGATATTGGAGATACCACATAAAACCAACTTTACATGGCCAAGTACATCCCCCATAGTGTAAAATGACCAATGCCAGACAAATAGCTCGCTGTTTTAGCCCTGCCAGACGGACCAAAAATGGCCAAAATTTCGAGCTAGCATAGATAATAAAGATACCGATCGGAACCACTTTTACATGAATGAGTATATTCCCCAGAGTAGGAAATGACCCATGCCAGACAAATATTCCTCAGCAATGGTGCCGCCAGAAGCCCTTAAAGTGAGCCCCACGACCCCCGCCACTCATCTAGGCTAGCACAAACATTGAAGATACCGAATGGAACCAACTTAGATTGAATGAATACATTCCCCAGAGTAGGAAATGACCCATACCAGACAAATATTCCTCTGCAATGGTGCCGCCAGAAGCCCTTAAAGTGAGCCCCACGACCCCCGCAACTCATCTAGGCTAACACAAACATTGAAGATACCGAATGGAACCAACTTAGATTGAATGAATACATTCCCTAGAGTAGGAAATGACCCATACCAGACAAATATTCCTCTGCAATGGTGCCGCCAGAAGCCCTTTAAGTGAGCCCCACTACCCCCGCAACTCATCTAGGCTAGCACAAACATTGAAGATACTGAATGGAACCAACTTAGATTGAATGAATACATTCCCCAGAGTAGGAAATGACCCATACCAGACAAATATTCCTCTGCAATGGTGCCGCCAGAAGCCCTTACAAAATGGATCTTGAACATGTTTTTGAACACCATATGCAGTTTCAAATGCTTATTTGTAATGGGTTCCAGGGGTGCAAAAATTACCAAAATGTCTAAATTCTCGAAACTAAACAGCAAAAAATGTCTAAAAAATAAGCGCAATTCAACTCAAAACTGAATAGACATAACTATGCAAACATTACACATGACTAATACATATAAATACGTACAATGTGATGTTAAACTGATTTGAGGTTGTGTGTAAGTGATTATAACCCATGAAACAAAATTTGGTAGCAAATATCCAGACTAGTATTTGTCTTATACTAGTAACTCGACAAAGAATGAGATTGAGCATTGGGTATACAGTAGGCACACTTGGAACACTAGGTACATTAGGATTTAGGACCTAGGTAGTAGGGTAGAGTAATCCAGAGTTTTGTGTTCCCACCCAGTTAGACATGAAGGTAGTAGGTAAATGGTAATAAAATCAAATATATGTCTTGCAGCTCCCTACTCACACACCAAAAAATTGGATATTGTTTGCAGACTGGCGCTAACTACTCTCGGCATATTAACCACAAGTTAAACATGCCTAACAAACCAAATGTGCCACGGCATCATACAACTTCACAAATGTCACTTATAAGAGTAAAGTTGAACGATAAAAATTTCAGGCATTCATTTTGCACATTCCTCACGTGGCAAGCTTCCTGTCGCTTACTATCTCATTACTGAATATTTTTATATAGGATAATACTTTAACATATTATAGATACAATATCTAAAAGCAAGTAATTTTGTTTTGCTAAAAGGATAGGATTTTCATCCTATCTAGACACTTTGTAAGTACCAACTACAAGGTTATTGACTATACAAAGCGCCGCCACGTCAGCACGAACTAGGCGGACTCGAACCGCTGACCGAATGCGCAGGGACTCTGCACATTGCAAGCTCACGTCTCTACCAACCTTGCCACCCTGACGGGCTGTTTTGCTAAAAGTGAGGGATCTTTTCCGTTTGGTGACCGCCACAGAAACTATTGAAACTATAGGCTATATCTCTCCTATGCAGTTTCTTTATCCTCGTTCCATATGTGTGATTTTTTTTTTTAGAAGAAATGGATAATAGAAAGTTTACAGAAAGTTAAAGCCTTTCAAAGTTTATTCTGCCATAAGTTTGTTAAGGAATCGAAGTTGTGTGGAATTGTGAAGAAACAGCCTAAAAATAACCTAACCTATTGTATAAAAATATAAAATATCCTTGACTAGCTTAATATAATATAGTCTTTACCTAAACTAATTTAATCTAAACTAACCAAACTTTACCTAAAACATAACTATACCTTGTAGTCTCCAGTGTCATTACTCTTGTTCTGTTAATTATGTGCAATTGGAATAATCTCATGAAGTACTAGTCACCGTGTGAAGGTAATTCTGTGAAGGTTTTAAGTCTCGTTGGAAGTTCATATTTCAGGTCAATACATTTTTTCGTATGAAAAACTGTGGTTCCTAGTTATTACATACCATCTTACTAATATTTATCTGGTGCTCTCCATGTTTTGCCATGTCTAGGCATGTATTTCGTGGGTGTCGGAGCCCGACCCAATTTGAGGACAAGACAAGGATCATTTGAATTTTGAGACAGACATTTGAGGAAAGGGCAAGACAATGGCTCTTTTCAATAATTTGTTTGGCATCTGCCATTTTACACTCGGGGAAAGCTACTTGTTAATTTGCAGTTGTTTATGTGCGGTATCTTCAGTGTGTGCTAGTCTAGATAAGTGGCGGGGGTCGTGGGGCTCACTTTAAGGGCTTCTGGCGGCACCATTGTGGAGGAATATTTTCCTGGTATGGGTCATTTCCTACTCTGGGGAATGTATTAATTCAATCTAAGTTGGTTCCATTCGGTATCTTCAATGTTTGTGCTAGCCTAGATATTTTTGTTTACATTGTAGCCTATAGCGTCTGTAGGCATATGGAGAGTCTTGATGTTGGTCGAACTCGCCCGTTGGTGGCGCAGGCTGGATTTTTATAGTGACACCTGTGGTCTCAGGTGAAGATCTCATTTTCTATGATGTTCTTGATCTCCAGGTTAGGCGCATGCAGCCCCTAGAGTCCACACTCGCAATCGGCAGACAGGTATACGCTGCATGTGGGTTGCTTCGGTCACTCGACGATGGCTTTGACAGTTGCTCCCTGGTGAGACTTGAACTCGGGACCTTCTGCTCCCCTACCAGGCTCTTGAAAGAGTTGCCCCCGGCAGGATTCGAACTCGGGACATTGAGTTCAGCACTCCAAGACGCTAACCACTTGGCCACCGCCTCCCCACGAGTGGCGGGGGTCGTGGGGCTCACTTTAAGGGCTTCTGGCGGCCCGATTGCAGAGAAATATTTGTCTGGTATGGGTCATTTCCTACTCTGGGGAATGTATTCATTCAATCTAAGTTGGTTCCATTCGGTATCTTCAATGTTTGTGCTAGCCTAGATGAGTGGCGGGGGTCGTGGGGCTCACTTTAAGGGCTGCTGGCGGCACCATTGCAGAGGAATATTTGTCTTGCATGGATCATTTCCTACTCTGGAGAATATATTCATTCATGTAAAAGGTTCCTATCGGTATCTTCAATATCTATGCTAGCTCGAAATTTTGGCCCATTTTTGCCCGTCTGGCAGGGCCAAAACAGCGGGCTATTTGTCTGGCATTGGTCATTTTACACTCTGGGGGATGTACTTGGCCATGTAAAGTTGGTTTTATGTGGTATCTCCAATATCTATTCTAGCCCGAAAAAAGGGCCACTTTAAGGGCCCCCAGGGGTCACACGCAACCAGTGGTACCCGGCAGATGGCTATTTCAAAACATCCCACGCTACACCTGAGAAAGGTCCTGAGATGTCCACATACTCCAATACTGGTATCCTTCTCATCTAGGCTGAAGGCCCCTGGCTGCTGCTCTAAACCCCGTCTTAAAACAATCCTGGATTCACCTCTGTGCCCGCCCCCCTTTCCGAGGACCTATACACGCCACTGATTCAAAGTCCTTCTTTCCTTCCTTCTTACTATCCAAATAAACACTTGAATTTTGAGGCATTTTTTGTCTAATTTATGCATCAGTTAAATCAAAATGTATTCTTTTTATTCAATTATTTCATGAGTTTTGAAGCAATTTTTCTTTAATTTTTGTATAAATTATTTTTTTTCTTTCCATATCTGCTGAGGTTTTCGTTAGGGTTCGGTGCCTCTGAAAAGGTTAAGAACCACTGTGTTAGAACCATTACAAAATGTATGCATCGAAATGTGTTGCAGGACTCATTAAATTAAGTGAATGTTTTTTGACCAGAAGCGGATTACGCGTCCTCAACTTATAGTCGGGTCACTTAGGGCGGAAAAAAGGCTTTCGCTTCACCTTAGGTGAAGGAAGTATTTTGAGGGTCTTATCCTAAGCATTTTGTGCCGCTGAATCCGAAAATCGTAGTTGGGTCACTCGTTAGCGGTAAGTTTTCGCGCAATTTGCAATTTGGCAATTTGGCAATAAAATTGGCAATTACAAATTGCAGAATGAGAACCAGACGTCGTAGAGACCTCGTTTTGGACTCAAATTGAAGCTTATTAAGAGTGCATAAAATGTTATTGAGTACTCCGTGGTTGTATCTGTTCGGATTACTGATCTATAATGGAAATTAGAGATAAGTGGAAAAAAATTGGGAAAAATATAAAAGGAATAATTTTGGCCTTAAAGCCTGAGTTCTTAATAATTAAAAACTAAATTTTAATTAGTAAAAAAAGTAAAATAACAAACAATTGTTCTTAGGACACATTTAATTAACGAATGTGTGCAAGGGTGGGTACAATTATTGCGTAGAACAGGGTATTTCAACTGAAAAATGCTTAGGATAAGACCCTCAAAATACTTCCTTCACCTAAGGTGAAGCGAAAGCCTTTTTTCCGCCCGAAGTGACCCGAGTATTAATCCAGAACACAAAATTTCAAACAACGAAACCGAGTCTCCTCCGCGTATTTTTGGAAAATAACAATTAGAACACAAAAAAATCCCTTACTTGCGATAGCGAGCGTTCACAAGTTGAAAAAAATCGAATATCTAGTCGTCTACGCCATCGACGTCCTCATGCCCATCTTCCTCGTCGTTGATGCACATCTCGGGGGAGCAATCGCAAAGCTCCGAACAAGGAGTCTGCAGGCGTTGACAGCGGCAGCGATTGGTCGAGCAGTTCGTCTTGCATCCTTTCCTTTCTTTCCTTTGCGTTCCTTTATCCGCCAGCGTGAGCGGCCAACACCATGCTGCTCCTTGATGCTGTCTATTTCTCCCATCGAGAGAACCACTCCACTCTCCAGCTTCTCGCTAACCTCTTCCACGAACTCGATCACGGAGCGATCTTCTGGCTCTTGTTGAGTGGAGGCCACTGTCCGCAACTTGTTGACGACATGAATGCTCCAGCAGCCCTTATGGTACATCACGTCGGCAGCCAGGACGTCGAGGTCGGGAGGAAGCTGGATTTTCCACTCAGAATTCGTTCCATTGTGGACCGCCTCAATGATTCGATTGGCACTCCAGGTCGTGCTCACCCGGTGCAGGACTTCATTTGGCTTGTCTCCATCACCGCAGAAGAAGCATTCCTTCCGGGGAATAGGAGCACTGGCGCGGCGGGGGACTCGAGGCGGCGGGGTGGCAGGCCTAGAAGTAGAGATGGATAAAAGCTTTTATTATTTAGTCGGGAATGTAATGGAAAACTACCAATGGGAATATACTTTCAGGAATCCTATGCATGAAAATAATTATAGCAAATAAGATATTTCTCGAAACATCAATTTAAAAGTATTCAAAGAATGTTTATTAGCTTAAAAGCACTCGCGGCCAAGCGGCCCACGGCTTTCCACTCCTCGCACTGCGAGTTAGATTTTATCATCATCTGCGACGTTTTATCCGGAAATCAGTGCCACGCACTTAGCGCTCCCTATCCTTGAATCACTAGACCATAATCAAGCAATATTTTTCATGTCGAAAGATTTTTTCGAAAATTATAAAAAAAAAATTCTTCTTTACCTTGAAGGTCCGGGGTGGGCGGCCTCCGCCACAAGGTCCTGTTGCTCATCTCCGTACTGCCTCGCGAATTTGTGGGGCTGGATTTTAGCAATGCACTGTCGGTGCCACGACCAATCGTCCCTTCTAGAGGACCTCCTGTGGGCCTCTACGAATTCGCCTTTCGAAGCCCACTTGGCCAGCATACTCCGAACATCCTCCTTGGGCGTCCGAGGTCGAAGGACCACATCTCCGTTAGTTGCACCGCAAATGACACACGATTTCATTGCGAGACCTGGGAAGGAAAATGTGCGATATAATAAATGAATTTATTTTATTTACGGGTTTATAGCTAATTTCTAAAATTATAGCCAATGAAATTTTACATTTATTTGCGAAATTTCATTACCGTATGTCATAAAATACGACCATGAGGGGACAGTCAGAGAAAAGTTACCATTTTCTATTAATCAGACGGTAGTGCCTTTATGAGAACAGATACAGCCGAAACATTTCATGACTTTTGATGTAAAATTAAAGGGCCAAAATTATTCCTTTTATATTTTTTTTCCATTTTTTTCCATTTTACTCTAATTTCCATTATAGTTCAGTAATGCGAACAGATACAACCACGGAGTACTAAATAACTTTTATGCCCCTTTAATAGCTTCAATTTGAGTCCAAAACGAGGTCTCTACGACGTCTAGTTCTCATTCTTTGCAATTTGAAATTGCCAATTTTATTGCCCATTGGGCCAAATTGAAAATTGCCGAAAACTTACCGCTAACGAGTGACCCAACTACAATTTTCGGATTCAGCGGGCACAAAAATGCTTAGGATAAGACCCAAAAAATTCTTCTTCACCTAATGTGAAGCGAATCGCCCTAAGTGACCCTACTATTACTTATAACAGGTTTTTTCAGTAACCCCTATTGACCTAGTATCTGGACGAACAAATAAACCGTTGAAATTTAAATATGGGAATCAAAGTGTAAGTTATTAAATTTTTTATTTGTCGCTTGTGTTTCAGTAAAAACCCAAAAAGAAGGCTAAAGAGGTCGTGTAGTGCGTCATAGGGGACGCGTAGTTTTGGGACCGGCATCCTGTAGGTACTGTAGCGGTCACTTGGGAACCACGACATTCTGAACGACTCTAATTTGGAATCATTAATTAAAACGGAGAGGAACACGTGGAAGGACAGAACATCAGGGCGTGTAATATGGCCAGCGTGGCGCAGCGGTGGAAGGGGGAGAGGGAGGAACGAGGGCTTGGCGGCAGAGCAACTTTGTCATTGAGGCATTGTGATGAGGGGGGATAGAGGATCTAGTGTTTTTATAAAAGGGAAGGTGTGCAGTACCTGAGCGGGTTACGCCTTGGCGGAAAAACTGTAAAGGGATAAATACTGAAGGCAGCAATTTGTAACTTTCTTTTGTGAACAGAATATTGAAATAATAATAATAATAAATACGTGTATGGTGGACGGTAGGGGAGAAAGAAATAAAGGAGTTACACACAGGATAGTAAAGCTGCGTTGAGGAGACACCGAGGCAAAGGCAACGCCTTCAAAACATCTGATCTGATCTGATGTGGATTATGTTTCTAGACGATTCATTTTGGAAGTGTGCTCTCTCATTTTGCAGTCCAAAAATATGCTACTCTAATTATCATACTCTACTCTATTACTCACTGTTGCTACTACTGCTCCTGCTGCTACTATTGCTCCTGCTGCTACTATTACTACTACTACTACTACCGCCACCGCTACTACTACTACTTTATGTTACTATTACTAATAATAATGATAATAATAATAAGGATAATAGTAATAGTACTATGTACAATAACTACTACCACTACTACTTTACTGCTACTACTACTACTGCTACTACTACTACTATGACTACTAAAACGATTATTACTACTACTTCTAACACTACTCATACATTCCTTCCTTCCATCCTTCCCACCTTCCCTTCTTCCTTATTTCCTTTCTACCTTTTTTCCTTCCTCTCTCCCCCCTTCCCTCCCCACCAATTTACTTACCTTACATCCTTCCTTCCTTCCTTTCTTCCTTCCTTCATCCTCCTTACCTCCCTCTCTTCCTCCCTCCCTCTCCCTCGTCCCCCGTGACCCGTCATGATGCAATCCTCCCCAGCCTTGTGATGACTGTTTACCAGGATTTTCCCGCAGACTTGAACCTGCTACAGGATCCGGATCGAGGGGTTGGGCTGGTATAGGTGGAAGGGAAAGGCGTTTCAATCCTCTTATAGTTGATTGGATACGATTCCTTTCCTTTGTGTTGAGATGGACACTGGGTCAGGGTATTAACGCTTTAATCTCTTTATATTATTTTGACACTTCTGTATTTTTTATTTCACTCTCTCTCTCTCCTCTCTCTCTCATCTTCTCTCTCTCTCTTCTCTCTCTCTCTCTCCTCGTCTCTCTTCTCTCTCTCCTCTCTCTATCCTCTCTCTCCTCTCTCTCTCTCGTTCTTCTCTCTCTCTCTCTCTCTCTCGTCTCTCTCTCTGTACACCGATATATTCAATAATTTCTTCCTTTCATTGTTGCTGCATCTGTGTTACTATTATATTTGCATCGCCTCACCTCGCCTCTCATTTTATCCTTTATCCATTCTATCTCATTGAATCCACATTCATTTCTCCCTTTCATTCCATATTTTTAGTCAGGTTTATCAAGTTAGGTGGAGTATTTAAATACTCCACCTAAGTTAGGTGGAGTATTTATATGCATTGGAATTGTGCTGCTATATTTCTCAGAGAACGAGTCTCTCAGGACTAATAATTTTATCAGACAAATGGAGACTTTTTGAAGGGCATGAAAATATGTCGATTGTAAAAAAATTCGATCGATCTGTTCGTTATATCGCTCTCAAATATCGATGCCGTAAATACTGTATTGTGGTATCTCAATTTTTGTCCGTATTTACCACTCTTGAACTCTCCTACCATGCTGAACACTCGCTGACATTCGTTGCACACATACACCACCCCCCCACACACACACGTACACACACACACACACGTACACACACACACACACAACACACACAACGTACACACACACACACACACGTACACACACACACACACACACACACACACACACAACACACACACACACACACACACACACACACACACGTACACAACAACACACACACACACGTACACACAACACTCACACACACACACACACACACACACACACACACACACACACACACACACACACACACACACACACACACACACACACACACACACACCACACACACACACACACACACACACACACCACACACACACACACACACACACACACACACACACCTCTACACAAAGACTAGAAAAGCCTTACTTTGGTGTGGATCCAAACCGCTACTCTCTTTAATTTATAATTCTCACTGTAGCTACATGGCTAACGCGATGTAGTACTGGGTCGAGAGAGAGAGAGAGAGAGAGAGAGAGAGAGAGAGAGAGAGAGAGAGAGAGAGAGAGAGAGAGAGAGAGAGAGAGAGAGAGAGAGAGAGAGAGAGAGAGAGAGAGAGAGAGAGAGAGAGAGAGAGAGAGAGAGAGAGAGAGAGAGAGAGAGAGAGAGAGTGTGTGTGTGTTACATAACTCTGAAATATACCAACAATGCCTTTGACTCTAATAGACAGATGAGATATTTTTCTTAGAACTATCGATACATTGATACATTCATATTTATATCTTTGCATATTTTATAGATTACGACAAACCAAAACATAATTTAGGCAAATATTACCAATAATCAACCTGAATGTATTTGGAGCTGTCCCACTACTCCTTCTCGGAACGTATGTATGTGTAACGCAGTAAAAATAACATCAGAATCTTGAGATGAGCTTCACATGCATATGACGTCATTACAAAACAACATAGACAGCGATATAGTTATTGCGTCAGTGCTTTACGTAAAATATAGGCCGACCAAATAAAGCAGGACGCCGTTATGTAATGATTCCATCTGTTCTGCAACTTATATATAAATCAGTGGTTACGTCGGTGATTTGCTGGCATGCACTCCTCTTATCCATCACTATGAGGTATCATATTACTACTACTTATACTACTAGTAATAATAATATAAATGGATGATAATATAATTTTTTTAGTAATAATTTCAGTAATAATAATGGTAGTTATAAGTATGATGATAACAATCATGATAGTGCAAAGAACAAGAAACAATGGGTTGTTTTTTTGTTTGTCTGTTTTTCTTGGAGGGAAGGTGAGAAGAAATTATGACAGCCATAATTTCCACGTGTTCATGTTTTCTGATATGCAAATATTTGCATTATTGGTAAAACAGAGTGAACTAGGGGGGAGGCACTCAGTAGAGTGCATACTTCCGCCCGAATATTTCATCATATATATATATATATATATATGCACTCAGTATGAGCGCATACCTCCGGCCGAGTATTTCATCAATTGGTTGCCATGGCAACAGTTGTCTATAGATTTCATCCAAAATTTAATCAGTTCTTCCTTATACCAAATAAACTTGGTATACCGAGTTTAGTCCAAATCTATTCATAACTTTTTGAGAAATCCTGTACACTAACAGACAGACAGACAGACAGACAGATCGGGGTGAAAACATAACCTCTCCAACTTCGTTGGCGGAGGTAATAATTCACAAGAATTTTTCATACTTTTCAATGTATTCAGATTTATTTATGGATGGCTAGATCCTTGGCGGGCAGCTTGGCGCGGGCAGTGGCGGTGCCGCCTCAGTGGTCCTTGGGCAGCCGCAGCTCGCCCACCTGCCACCGCTCGTAGTCGCCGTAGGGGTGTTGACGGACGATCTCTCCTTGGAGATTGCCGTTGAAGAGCTCCCACTCGGTGATCTTGGTGAGGTAGGGCGGACAGGCCGGGTGTTGGGCGTCACCTCCCCACATCTGCTTCAGGAGGTTCTGCAGGAGCAGCTGCACGTCAAACTTGCTCATGACGGGCTGGGTGCGCCGCTCCTCGCCCTTCAGCTCCTTGCCGCTGCAGGGCTCCACTCTTCTCTGCTGCACGGTGGGCTGCCGGTACCGGCGGTACACGTAAGGGTATTCCCCTAGAGGACGCTTCCTCTTGATGGATTGGTCGTGTGGCTCGGCTAGTCGTTCATTTTTGGCCCATTTGCGAAGTATTGCTTGTCTTGAAGTTGTATACTGGTGGCTGTGAGTCTGCGAGCTTCTTGCTTTCTCGGGCATCGCAGGGCGTCGGTGGTGGCCCTTGGAGTTCTTCTTCTTGTGGACCCTCCGAGTCATCTTTGTGGCTTGAGTAACAACACAGTCTTCTCGCACCAAACGTTTCATCCCTTTGCTCTCTTTTACTGAAGCAAGGACGTGCGGCACGGCAGGTACCCTGCAGACGGTATGAACAGCTTGGAGTTAATCCGCTGAAGAATATGTTACATTTTCCATATTTGGATATGCGGGTATTTGGTTCTATTCTTCTTAACTCGAACCTCACCAATGTTTGTTCTCACTCATTGGTTGAGAGAGTCCGCCAAGAACCAGCTCCAACCTCATTAAGTTCCCATCTTATAAATGTTTGTTCCTGCTCTCTCTCTCTCTCTCTCTCTCTCTCTCTCTCTTCTCTCTCATCTCTCCTCTCTCTCTCTCTCTCTCCTCTCTCTCTCTCTTCTCTCTCTCTCTCTCTCTCTTCTCTCTCTCTCGTCTCTCTCTTCTCCTCTCTCTCTCTCTCTCTCTCTCTCTCTCTCTCTCTTCTCCTCTCTCTCTCTCTCTCTCTCTGTGCCAAGGATAATGACGTGGATTAAAGTTAATTGAAATATTTACGGTTTGTTTTATTTATTTTCTCTCTCTCCGAAACGAAACATGAAATGTGTGCAGATTCTAGAACCGTGCTTATAAATATAATGCGAAAAAAAGCAGCCGAGCAATGAGGAGTTTATGTCAAATTAGTGGGAGAAATTGTTTATGCACTAGTTTACTTAACCATCATTTTCGTATATCACTTACATTACATTTCAAAATGTATACTAATGCAATGCAGAATTTCGTCAGAGATACGATCCTGATCTCCTGATCCTTATCCCTGATTTTTCTTAATATTAAGTAGTAGTGTCAGGAAATCGGGTAAGAATGAGGTGTGTGAAATCGTCTGTTTTGAATCTTTCAGCCCACTAAGATGGCAGACAGTTTAGAGCGGTGGCGACACCCAGGGCCGTGTGTCCTGGGGCCTCACGCGCACTCTAGGGTCTTTAACTCTGTGATATACGGTATATATATATAATTTTTAATATATTATATATTATATATTTAATATTATATATTATATATAATATATATTATATAAAATTATAATATATTATATATATATAATATAATATATTATATATATATGTAAACTATGGTCCCCCCCATTTTTTAAAATGTGTTCCCCCGATGCCCCCCTTTGTTAACCCCTTTTTCCCGCCCTTTTGGAGCTAGCGTGAAGGTGTCGGGGAAAAAGATTTTTTTTCCCCTTTCCCCTCATTTTTTTCCCTTTCTTTCTCTGCTCACCTTTACTTTACCCTTTCCCTCCTCTATTTCCTCACTATTTTTTTCTTACCCTTACTATTTTCCACCATCACTTACTTTACTTTTCTTTCCTTGCTGACCCCCTTTCTCTCCCTTCCTTGCCTTGTTCCTTATATTTCCCCTTACCTTGCTTTTTATTTTTTGAAATCTCCAATTTATTACACAATTTTTCTGGTGGACGCTGTAATTTTTTTTTTTAAACGATGAAAGGTTTGTATGAATCACAATCTTTTTTTTTTCATTCTTGTGTGTGTGTGTGTGTGTGTGGTGTTTTGTGTATTCATTAGTTTTATTTTACAGGCCTGAGGGCCAAAGCTCGAGGCCCCGTCTCCCTTCAACATTTATTTTTCATTCATCCTTTGTGCTTAGTATTGGCCCAACCCCCACCCCGAGGGGGGTCAAAAACCCCCCGGGTAAAACCCGGTGCCCATTCACTGCTGGGTGGGTAGAAAATTCACTGCTGGGGGGTTTTAAAAACCCAACCAACCCTTTAGGTTTTAATGAAACCTAAACCCAGCTAACCAAGGTTTTTAAAGAAAACCTAACCTAACCTTATAGGTTTTTAAAGAAACCTACCTAACCTTAAAAGGTTTTTAAAGAAACTAATAACCTCATGGTTGTAATGAAAAAACCCAACCTAACCTTTTAAAGTTTTTAAAGAAACCCAACCTAACCTTTAAAAGGGTTTTTAAAGAAACCCAACCTTAAGGTTGTAATGAAACCTAACCTTATAGGTTTTAATGAAACCTAACCAACCTTAAAGGAAATGAAAAACCCAAACCTAACCCTTAAAGGTTTTAAGAAACCTAAAACCCAACCTTATAGGGGTTAATGAACCTAACCTAACCTTTTTTTGGGGGTAATGAAAACCCAACCAAATTTAAGGTTTTAAAGAAACCCCAAACCCAACCCTTTAAAAGGGTTTTTAAAAAACCAACCCAAAACCTTAAAGGTTGTAAGAAACCCAAACCCAACCTTAAAGGTTTTAAAGAAACCTAAGCTAACCTAAAGGTTTTTAAAGAAACCTAAACTAACCCTTTAAAAATTGTAAGAAACCCAACCTAACCTTTTAGGTTGTAAGAAACCTAAACCCAACCCTTAAAAGGGTTTTAAGAAAAACCCAAAACCCAACCTTTAAAAGGGTTTTAATGAAACCTAAAACCCAAATTAAAGGTTTTAATGAAAAAATAACCTAACCTTAAAGGTTTTAATGAAACCAACCTAACCTTAAAGGTTGTAAGAAACCCCAAACCCAAACCTTATAGGTTTTAAGAAACCTAACCAACCTTAAAGGTTTTTAAAGAAAACCCAGCCTAACCTTTAAAGGTTTTTAAGAAACCCAGCCAAAACCCAAAGGTTTTATGAAACCTAACCCAACCTTATAGGTTGTAATGAAAACTAAACCCAACCTTTAAAATTTTAATGAAACCTAACCTAACCTTAAAAGGGTTTTTTAATGAAACCTAACCTAACCCTTAAAGGTTTTTAATGAAACCTAACCAACCTTAAAAGGGTTTTAATGAAACCCAACCTAACCTTTTAAAGGTTTTAAGAAACCTAACCTAACCTTAAAGGGGTTTTTAAAGAAACCAAACCCAACCTTAAAGGTTTTTAATGAAATTAACCTAACCTTATAGGTTGTAAGAAACCTAACCTAACCTTAAAGGTTTTAATAAACCCAACCAACCCCTTATAGATTAAAGAAAACCCAACATAACCCTTTAAAATTTTTTAAAGAAACCTAACCTAACTTTATAGGTTGAATGAAACCTAACCTAAACCCTTTTAGGGGTATGAAACTAACCTAAAAATAGGTTGTAAGAAAACCCAAACCAACCTTAAAAGGGTTTTTTAAAGAAAACCAACCTACCCCTTTAAGGTTTTAATGAAAAACCTAACCTAATTTAAGGTTGTAAAGAACCTAACCTAACCCTTTTAGGCTTAAATGAAAACCCAACCTAACCCCTTTTAAACCCCAAAGTATCGTTTTTTTTTTTTTTCGCAAAATAAAGTATCTCCATTAGAAAAAAACACCGCTTATTAGAAGGCTATGATAATTTTTACAAAAACCCCACTAGGTCTGCTTCCGTTTCCCCCCTAATTTTTAAAAAGTAAAAAAAATATACAATATCATATCTACCCAAAAAAAAAAAGTTATAACATATCCCCCCTATATTTTTTTTTAAAATAGTGGGGATAACGGGTGGGTAGATGGGTTAAGGTGGATGGGCTGGGTGGTAGTCCTTTAGCCAACCGGCCATATTTTGAAGTGAATGCTCGGCGGGGGGAGTAATTTCTCATTATGATTTTCCTTGGGCAATATATCAGTATCAGAAAATGCAGAGGGACATTGAGAAACGGTAGCTTAGTGCCCGGGGACGCCATTTTGAAAAAACCCCCCAGCGCGAAAAGCCCTTTTTGGTGGGGTAAGTTGCAGTGTTTGGGATTTCTATACTAGCTATCGATGGCGGTTGACGCCCTAAAATCGTCCAATGTTTACCGTCTAAAAAACATAATATGAAGCATTTTTTTATAGATTAATTTTTAAAAAAATAGTTATATAAAAAAAAAAAATCTTTTAATTTCAATTTTTTATTATTAGATTTGTATTTTTTTTTAGTGAAACAACACTGTTATGTTTTTCCAAATTATGCATTGGGCTACAGTTTATCTGTCTATAAAAATAACTCAAAAACAAAAAAACATATCACCACCACGGGTACAAAAAAAAATATATGAAAAGGCATGCACTTTCCACAAACCAAAAACTAGTCAGTTGGAATTTCCCCCCGTAATAAACCCCACAAAACCCCAGTGCCAAAAAAGTGACGTCAGTCTATTCTATATCTATTTCTATATTCTATATCTAGTTGAGTTTGGTGTTCCTTGGTTGGTCAGAAGAGTGACCGGGTTTTTTCCAAGAACAAGGTGAACTATGCTAGATATTCCCAGTGACTAGCACAGATGACGAAACTCCACGAAAAATGCCCCGAGTTGACAGGCATTTCAACAAGGCACTTCTCCGTACAGCTTAGACCAGGGAACCATTTGCCAGAATCGCTTTTGATCAGACAACAGAAAAAACATCAACAAAAGAACGCAAACAGCTGGAGGAAAAGAGGTTTAGTTTTCGAAAAGGGGGCGTGCACGATCTATCTAACTGCAACAATCGGGGCTGCACTGAGGCAATACGAGAAATACCCTTTGAATGGCAGCGAACTCTCCCCCAAAGCCCCCTGACTTGTTACTTCTCGCATAAAAACGTGATGAGTTGGCGTCACAGCTATCTGTGATCTATGGAAAAGACGGGACCAACCATTCGCCGATGATCCGTCATGTCTTTCAGTATATCCCCGGAGGGGTGCGAGGGGGACTTTTTCTAAGGACTACTCAACGCCCTGAAAAAGGGGGGGAAAGCGGCGTATCAAATTTCCCCAGAAACGTTTAAAGGGGAACAGGTTTTATGACACAGTGAAAGAAGCTAAATTTGAAGACCTTGGTAAGATCAAGCAGAAAGTTGTGAAGGCCACAAACAAGGGATGTCCTGGAGTGAAGAAAAATGTTTGCCCCCATGATCCCATGCCAAGAAAAGGGAACCTCGAATGCAACTGTCCTTTGTACCCACTGGGGGCCCCCGTTACCATGGTTTTTGGCAAAGTTGAGGGAAATAAAAAAAACGAACAAAGTTGCACTGCGAAAAACAGGGAAAGGGTCTTTGGAACCACCCCGAAAACTTTGAAAAGCAAAAAGGCAACAAAAATTTGAGCGAGGCCCTCATACAAAAGATGGCGGCGAGAACGACAGTTAAGAACTATCTGACCGCCCCTTTGCTGCAGCGCTTCACGTGGTAAAAGGCAGGGGAGCGCACGATTTTGTCTTTGACACATACACAGAAGAATCCATCAAAGAGCGGAGCTTTGGGGAACCGCGGTTCAAATGAAGGCATCGTTTCAGCGAGATCAGACCCGCACAAAAAAACATGAAAGGGCGGCGTCCCCTTTGTTGCAGCAGACAAAGGAGAAACTGGTGTGTTCTGGCGGAGTCGTGGAAACATGAAAACAAATCGCGAAAAGCTAGGCAAAGAACACGTATGTCCCCTGTGGTGAAAAATGTCTGGTAGACTGCGATAGGGGGAAGTTGGTGCAAGCACCGAATGTAGCCACGAGGAAGCAGACACGCGTATGTTTCTCCACGCAAAGCACGCCGCTACCCACACAAGAATCTCTTGTGGCAGATGAACCCCGTTCTGATCATCAGTCTTCACTCAGCAGAACCATCGAAGTCAGCTCTTCATCAGACGAGGCACAAAGGTTCGAGTCAGAATGATTGACGTTTGGGAAATTGGCTGCGGTATGGGGTCTGGGTTTGCAGTGCATTGCCAGGACTTCATGCAGGACGGGTGGACACTGTTAGTCTTGGCTAGCCAAGGGAAAAAAAGGTTTGAAGCTTGTGCAAGCGAATGATCTGTATCTTCAAGCATTTACAGATCGGGATCTTCGTGGAAAATTCAAAAAGAGTTTCAATAGCATTTAGGCCCCACGTGCAGGTACGCCAGGGGGAAAAAGAAAAATGCGGGGTAATTTACTCCGTTATCACATGTTCTGTGCAAAAAAAGGGCCAGATCGAATCTGGAAAATTGCCGCCCTTGTGAAAAGGGGGGGGGGGGGGGGGGGGGGGGGGGGGGGAAAAATTCCAAACCCCCCCCCCTGGGGGGAATGAGATCGGTTGCCAAAATCAGGGGCTTTTTCCCCCTCAGCCCCCTTTTTTAATTCAACCCGCAATCAGAAGGACTTTCGGACCGAGATTGTCCTCATCTGAAAGGGTTAAGTGATGTTTGTTGAACTCAATGCCCCCATTTGCAGAAGACGTGGTCGGGGCCAAGATTGTCGAACTGATGTTAAGGGGGACGTTGTAAGAAGTTTTCAATTGCAGGAAATGCCCCAAAAACTTTTTGGTAAAAAAGGTTTTCAAAAAGATTTGGGACCCCGGGGTTTTTTTTTGAAATTAAAAAAATGTTAAGATATGGCCCATTAAATTCACATGGGTTAAAAACTATAGCCAAAAAATTAGAAAAAATTATAATTGGGGGCATTTTAAAAAAATTTCCAAAAATGAATTTCATGAACTTTTCCGCCTGCTTTTTGAAAATTAGGTGTTAAAATCCCTTCCTACGCTTTTCCAACTCTTTTTGTAGAATAATAATAAAGGCGGGCCTGAAAAAAATGCCTTTAATTTTTGTAAACTGTGGTATGATATTTTTTTTGGGGTTATTTTTTAGACAATTTAAAATTGCAAAAAATAAGGGGAAAATATCCAGGGGGCCTAAAAAAATAAGTCTTTTTAAAAATTTTGAAAAAATTTATGATTTTTTTTGTTGATTTTTTTTTTATAAACAAAAAATTTTTTAATTTTTTTTAAATCAATTGGACTTTTTAATTTTTTTTCCCCACTCAAAAAAAAAGTAAATAATAAAAATTTAAAAACATTTTATGGGGGGTTTTTTTTTTTTTAAAAAGATGGGTCATCCGGGGGCACAAGTTACCGTTCTTTTAGAGGGGCCTCACACCTTTCTCACTTGAGACTTGGTCTAATGGAAAATCATAATGAGAATTACTCCCCCCCGCAGCATATTTTGGTTTGGCCCCAAGGACTATGGGGGGTGGGTGGGGTGTGTTGGGGGTGGTTGGTGTGTGGTGGGGTGGTGTGGGTTGGGGGGGGGGTGGGTGTGGGGTGTGTGTTGGTTGTTGTTTTGTGTGTGTGTGGTGGGTGTGTTGGTTTGTGGGGGTGGGTGTCGGGTGTGGGTGTGGTGGGTGTGGTGTGGGTGTGTGTGGGGTTTTCTGTGTGTGTGTGTGGGTTTGTTTTACAGGACATAGCAGCCAGTTGGGATGACGAGGCGATAACACGCCAGAAGCAACGCGAGCCCCAAGGAAAAAAAGGCTTGTTTTGGTTTTAGGCAAGATGTGGCGGACAGTTGGAACCAGTGCTGAGCCAGGCTTCCGCGATCCATGTTATATAGATCAGTGGGAACCCCGGTTGGGAATCACTGGAATACAGTGAGGATGGAAGATTCAAAGCTGTTTTGCATGAAATTGACATGCCAGGTACTATTTTCCCTACGTTATGTTACCTGTAACAACTCTCGAAAAGCCCTCATGAAGAGATAGTTTAGTGATGGCAGAGGCTTTTCAGGCCAGCAAATAGAGTGGAAGAGAACCTCACCTTGAGGACGACCAGGGATGTGATTAGCTTCAATATAGCCATAATTCACCCGATTTTAAACTAATGAACACTAACTCCCTAAAATATAGGCATTCAAGTACATCGTAGTTTATTTCTTAATTAACTGATTAACCAGTAAATATTCCCGAATAAAAAAGGCCATGAAAATAAACAGTACGTAATATAGATGCTTGTATAGGAGGGTGGCGAAAATATTTCTTGCATATAAATAAATTATAATTCATCAATAAGCAAAATAAACATTTTTAATTTAATTATTTAATCCTGTTTATTCTTTTACATATTTCATCAGTATAAAACAATACAATGACTGTGCTTTCCTAGGTCTTGATGAATTTCTAATGAAAGAAAACTGTCACATAGTCTGTCTCTGAGAACAGAGTTGATCCCGTATTTCCTTGTCCCTTCTCCCCTTCCCGTCAAGCCCTCACCGCCACTCTCACACGTCCAGTACCTTTTTTTCAATGCGTGTAAAGCAAAAAAATATGATGTAAATCGCACTGATTACGGTATTATTCATGTATTTATAATGTTAAACCGAATATAGCTTATTTTAGAATGTTATGATACGGAGCAATAGGACTACCTTTCTGCGCGTGTGTGTGTTTGTGCGTGTGTGTGTGTGTGTTGTGTGTGTGTGTGTGTGTGTGTGTGTGTCATTCACTCTTTCACCCATGGTCTTGTCCACGCGAGCTGGCTCGCGATCGCCAGTTTTCACCCTCTCAGTGCGAGCTTGGAGTTCATTATTACCGATCTTTGGGCAATGCTGGGACCTCACACACCACACACCCCCATCCCCTTGCTCAAGGGGGACAGTAGCACCCGAATTTCACAGTGGAAAAATCCCCGAGAATGAGCGGGGTCGGGGATCGAACGCCAGACCACAGAATGGTGCCGGGCGCCCTAACCAACTGTGTCACACGGATGTATGTGTGTGTGTGTGTGTGTGTGTGTGTGTGTGGTGTATGTGTGTGTGTGTGTGTGTGTGTGTGTGTGTGTGCGTGTGTATGAGAGAGAGATAGAGAGAAAAAAAATGTGTGTTTGATTGTCGGAAATGATTTGGGAGGGGGATGTGGGTCGCAAGTCTGTCGAAATCATTTGGATGGGTCCCTGGCTAAAACTTTTGAGAACCTCTGATCTAGTACACAGTGTCCAACAGGGGAAAGTAAGAGCCACTGTGGACTGAACGAAGCTAGTAGTCCGGTGGCCAAACCCCTATTGGCCCAAACCTTGAATTGTAGTGCAAATGTTTTTTGCGATTTGATAGCCTGAAACCTCTAGTTTGGAATATGTCGGTGCAACTTTTGCATCTTGAACATTTTGCAAACTACGACTGGAGATAGGAATGGGAATCACTGTTGGGACTGAAAATTGAGTAGGGGTAATAATAAACGGGAAGATCAACATGTACAGACTTTGACAATGTTTTATCCAAATTTAAAGTTGCTTA
>JACEEZ010026451.1:29345-62417 GCA_016584305.1 Chionoecetes opilio
AAATTTTCATTTCACGAAATTAAACAAAAACTACACGCCCGCTGCTGGGATATCGTCGCCGATAAGACATGATCATTTTTCACCTGTTTTAAAGTTGTCCTGTGGTGTCATTAACCTTGTATATTCTTGTTCGTGGTCTTAAGGTATGTCCATGCTTCTGAATGTACATCTATGTGTTTACTTGTGTTCTGTTATCTGTAATTACAGTATTTCTACGACGATACTCACTGTCTGAGAATCTCTGCCCGTCCCGCCATATTTGTTGTTATCTCTGAACTTTCACGGCACCAAGCGGCAAGAAGCCGTGGTAAGCGAGCCCTGGCTCTCGCTTCTTCCAGCTTCTTCCGGCTTGACCAGCTGGGCCAATCCGTAAGAAGCCGGCTTCTTAAAAGTGCCCCGCCATAACAGAAAACGCAAGCTGCAAGAAGCCGGCTTCTTACGGCTTCTTCACCAAAATTCGCCTTATGGGGGGATCAGGAGGGGTATTATTATATTTTTTGGTAAAGCAATAGTATAATCAGACAATAATGAGTAATGTCCCTTACCTTTAGTACTCTAGCGCCATTATAAAAACACATATTAAATAAAGCAAACCACGTACTATTAGGTATGTCATGAATGATTGGCTTATCATGATTCGTCTCGCTAGGGAGGTCGTGGCTTGGCTTGCTGACTATACTTAAGTGTTGTTAAGATTCATGGCGGCTTCCTTCATATTTCATATATCGTAGGTCATCCAGTTGGTGGCAGGCATTATATTTGAAAGAAATAATACAAATGATAAATGTAATGAAAGAAATCAATCTATAATAATGTCGTGTAGATTGTGATACGATAATATGACGACGTGGTTATGTGATAATGAACTGAAATCATAGTGAATAATTATTTTTTTTAATGATTGGACGGACTATTCACTACCCCCCATCCCTTCTCTTTCACACACACACCCACAAACACACAGCGACATACCGACCCACCCACACACACAGTGACACACACACACACACACACACACCACCTGGCCATTTCTGTAACTCCATTTCCGGTTTTTGTTCCACCTGTGTATGCAGTGACTTAAAATAGTAATATATTGGTTGCATTTTTGAGGGGTTCTACTACTACTGCTTATATTACTACTACTACTGCTACAAATAATAATAATAATAATAATAATTATGACAATACCTATACGTATGTTAATGTGCTGCTATGACTACTAGTAGTAGTAGTAGTAGTACTACTACTACTACTACTACTACTACTACTACTATTATTTCAGACACACACACACACAAAGGTATAATGAGACACATAAGGTAGACTGTTACAAAGCTCTTCTTCTTCTTCTTCTTTTCTTTCACGATGTGTTTATACTAAGGATGAATAACAAGCATAGCAGCAGGCAGTACAAAAATATACTCTGTTGTATTCAAATAGAACAAATGTGACAAAGAAATTAATCTTATCACTGGTTTTGTTTTAGTGTTTCTTCTTTCTTCTTTAGTTGTTATTATTGTTATCAGTATTGTTATCAGTAATAATATTAGTAGTGTATATGTGAGTATGTATATTTTGTCTTACAGAATGTTCAAAAGGGATGATCTCTCTCTCTTCTCTCTCTCTCTCTCTCTCTCTCTCTCTCTCTCTCTCTCGTCTCTCTTCTCTTCTTTTTCCTCTCCTCTCTCTCTCTCTCTCTCTCTCTCTCTCTCTCTCTCAGCTTATAAATTACAATTAAATCACAAGTAAACAGCAGCACCGGTTAAACAGTAGGAGGAGGGGGGATATATATATATATATATAAAAAGAGGAGGTGGACAACGAAGAAGAAAATTGGAGAAAGCGGAAGAAATGATGGAGTAGAAGATATAATATAAGGGGGGACGGAAAGGCAGGGGCAAAGGAAATAATTTTCAAAGGGGAGGTTGAGGCAGTGAACTGGTTCTCGCTTTCCCTCCATTGAAGCATTGTCTCGGTGTTTCACTCGCTGTTTCGAAGTTTAAGCAATGAAGCAAATATCGGTATCACGGGATATTTCATTGCGTTAGATTCAAAATATGTTCCTTCTTCATTTCCTTCTTCGATCATTTTGTTTCTCTCTGAAAGTCTTTTTTCGTCATTTCTTAGTTTGTGCTTTGTAAGTTTTCTGTTTATGCTTATATCATGATATTATTATCTCACCATTATTATCATTTATCAATTACAGTTTTTTTAAAGGTTCCTTTGTTGGGTAATTTAAGGGGCCTTCATCTATGCTATTCCTAGTCCTAACTTATGAAACTATAGTGGTTGAAAAAAACCCACACAGACAGCTGCGCTTGGCCCAGTAGGGCTGTTTTTTCTCTGTTTTTTTTTGTAGCTATTCCTTTTTTTACCATGACATTTTCCCTCTGTATTTTCATTGCTTTTAAGTATTTACTTTTTTTCTTTCTAGTTTATAATTTTTTCCGTTATCACAATCATCATTATATTATCAGCGTCCCCATGTTTGTTCACATTTATATCGTCAACGTTAGGGTCTTGAAATCTTCCTTTCACTCCCGTAATAGCAGTAGTAGTATTTGTAGAGCCATGGTTACGGTTTTGTGTTGCATTGTTAATATCGCCACTATCACCACACTCCCCACCATCACACCAAACCCCAACCACCATCACCCCTACTTCCTCGTCTCCCTCCACCTTCACGTCCCCCAGGGGGCAGCGCACACCAGTCCTTTCCTGTCTCTTTTCTCGATCCTCTTTGGGCTCTGGAATATATGAAAAAAGAAGAATATTTTTTTTTTTTATTATTTTGGCCTTGTGTATGTGTGTGTGTGTGTGTGTGTGTGTCTGTGTGTGTGGTGTGTGTTTGTGTGTTAATTAGGGGGAGGGTGGGTTTTTTGTGTGTGTGTGTGGGTTTTGTGGTGTGGTAATGAGGGTCCATGTAGTGTTGTGTGTGTGGTGGTGTGTGTGGTGTTAGGGTACATGTGTTTTGGTGTTGTGTGTGTTTTATTCCCCCCCCATGGTCTTCCACGCGAGCTGGTTCGCGATCGCCATTTTTTACCCTCTCATGGAGCTTGGGGCTCATTATTATCGATCTTTTGGGGAATGCTGGGACCTCACACACCCCCTCGTGTGTTAGGGGGCGTGTGTTGTGTGTGTTTGTGTGTGTGGTGTGTATGAGGGTGCATGTGTTTTTTGTGTGTGTGTGTGTGTGGTGTTTTGTAGAGGGGGCATGTGTGTGTATTCTCTATTCGTGTAGTGATTCCGAGAATGCTCTGTGGGGCCCCCTCCATATCAACATTTTATCTTCATCCTTATGCTTAGTGTTTTGGCCGAAGCCACCACCCCGGGAGCAGGTCCCAAACCCCGGCTAACACCCGGGACCCATTAAATGCTGGGGGGACAGGGGCTCGGGTTTTAAGGAAACAACTTATCTGTTTCCGCTCCGCCCGGGGATCGAACCTGGGACTTCTCGGTTGTGAACCGGGCGTGCTTTCCTCTACACCACGGAGTATCATGGTGTGTGTGTGGTGTGTGTGTGTGTGTGGTGTGTGTGAGTGTGTGTGTGTGTGTGTGTGTGTGTGTGTGTGTGTGGGTGTGTTCATTTATGTTCTTGTCCACGCGAGTCGGACTCACGATCGTCAGTTTTACTCCTTCGGAGCGAGCTTGGAGCTCATTATTATAGATCTTAGGGTAATGTTGAGCCCTCACACACCACACACACCCATCCTCTTGCTCTAGAGCCCCTTGCTCAAGGGGGACAGCACCGCCCGAATTTATCAGTGAATAATCCACAGGAGCAGTGAGGATTCGAACATGCTAACAACAATATGGCGCGTCAACGCTCTATCCACCTGACCATCGTTGCTGTCGTGGTGTTCGTGTGTGTGTTTGTCTGTGTATGTGTGTGTGTGTGTGTATTCATCTAGTTGTATTTTACAGGGCCAGAGCGACACTCGTATGGCCCCGTCTCCATATCAACATTTTTATCATTCAACCTTAGTGTTTTGTGTTGGCCGAGGCCAGCACCCCGGAGAGCAGGTCACAAACCCCGGCTAACACCCGGTACCCATTCACTGCTGGGTGGACAGGGGCTCGGGTTTTAAGGAAACAGCCCATCTGTTTCTGTTCCGCCCGGGGATCGAACCCGGAAGTTCTCGGTTGTGAACCGAGCATGTTTCCCCTACACCACGGAGTACCCCTAAGGGTGTGTGTGTGTGTGTGTGTGTGTGTGTGTGTGTGTGTGTGTGTGTGTGTGTGTGTGTGTGTGTGTGTGTGTGTGTGTGTGTGGTGTGTGGTGTGTGTGTGTTGTGTGTGTTGTACTGTGGTGTGTGTGTGAGTAAGAAGAAAATATATCTTCAGTTACATTCTTAAACGACTTAATTATTCATTTTTCACACGAGCAAAAATTAAATAATAAAGAAGTATACATATACATAGATACATTAATATTGGAATAAATATATAGATCAAGAAACGATTATATGCATCAACACAAGTAAATAAACCAAGATATGAATGAATAAATACAAATATAAGTAAATAAACAAAAAAAGGAAAAAACTAGAAAAGACTAAACTAAACAAACAAAAAAAACTTTCACTTTTCATTTCCAATATACTTTTTTAAACAAATATTTCACCCTTAAAGAAATCGTCCAGATCCATTTTTTTTTTTGCAAATTATGCTGAATGTTCTTAAAAATCCCTAATCCACAAATAAATTAATTTCCCGCTTATTTCCAAAAAACATGACTTTTTTAAAAAAGCGGGGAAAAAACTCACCCCCTTCCGCCGGGCCGAATCTTCTGATGCCCTCACTAGTCCAGGGCCCAGGCCCAGTATCGGTACCCCTGGGGTGACTAAACACGAATGGTACAAAAATTTTTATAGAGTAAAACTGTAAATACATTAAGATATTACCCCTTCCCCACTGGTAGCTTAGTCTGATTTTTTGATGCAATGGGGGTGCTACCCATAAAAAAGTTTTTTCACGTGACGCTCGGGGTTTTCCCTTTTCTTAAATCAATCACACGATCTTTTTGCGAAATTTTGGGACACCTATGTAAAATTTGATTCTCTACCAGAGTTTTCCTGGGTTTTTTTTCAAATTTCCTCTATTTTGGGTTTTACCCAAAAAAAAAATTTTATTTTGGGGTATTTTCCCATAAATCTGGAATAAATCCCAAATATGGGAAAAATTAAAAAATTTTCTAACGCTTTGACTAATTTGTTCTCTACAAGAGTTTTCCGATGTATATTTCAGTTTCCCCTTATTTGGGGGTTTTATTTCATATTTGGTGTTTTTTTGTGATATTTTGGGATATTTATTTTTGGAAGGACAAACATTGTAGAAGGGTTTTCCCATGAAAATGTGTTTGTTTTTTTGTTCATGAATTTTAATGGTGTTTTTTTTTTTTGCAGGTGTGTGCTGACTGTCTGCGGCAGATGCAACCATCGCAGGAAAAGCAGGGACGATTTGTATCATCCCTGCTCTGATGATGCAGCGATGCTCTGGTGTCACCACAGGTTTTGGACTCCTGGAAACATTGCTCAGGCTGCAGAATCGGCAGCTGATCCATCCTGGAAGCACCAAGGGCCTTGAAAAGGGGAATACCACACATACTTTATCCCGTAAAGTCGTAGTCTTTTTTCAATGAAGAGTCACGGGATTCTATCCTTGCCAAGGGTGTAAAAGATAAATCAGCAAGCGCGCCCCCGGGAGGAGGGCATAAAGGGATCCCCTGTATGCAGGGTATCCCCAAAGTATGTCTCT
Organism: Chionoecetes opilio; assembly: GCA_016584305.1. NCBI lineage: Eukaryota > Metazoa > Arthropoda > Malacostraca > Decapoda > Majidae > Chionoecetes > Chionoecetes opilio. Next base: position 35,103 of record JACEEZ010026451.1, read on the forward strand.
TCTCAGAAGTCAAGCAGTACTAAAGCACAAGACAAGGAGCCACTCATCCATTGTTGAGCTACACATAGAAAACCCGCAAGCAGAAAAAGGAAACTAAACCCAAGAATCCTTTGGGTTTCTTAGCAGAGACCTTGTTGCGCAGGGGGTCACTACTAAATCGTGCTACAAACCTTCAAAAAAGATTTCCCCCCCCAGCGGCCGCCGGGTCTGGGCGGTAAAAAATCGGAAGAAAGCGGGGACAGGCTACGAAAGGCTAGATAAGCCCTCGGAACTTTTTCTTGTTATAAGGACTGAATTATTCCCAACCCAGAGGTACTGCCTATGATAAACCTCACCTAGCTTGAGAGATCCTGATGTCCCGGGGTATTACCCAACTAAAACCCAGCGACAAAAAAAAACATTTTCGCCGAAAGATTGAAACCGAGTTTGGGGAATCACTCCTTTTCCCAATGAAAAAGGAAAAGCTTCTAATCTACCACGCAGCCTCTCAAGGGACGACCTTGCCCGACAAGCACCAAAAGAAAAAAGATCTGAAAGAAGAAAGACGCTAACTCTGGTTTCTTAACCAAAGCAGGAATGCGCTGAGGAATGAATCAAAAAGCAAGATTGAGTCCCCAGGGCCCTTTCCCGATACAGATCAGAATTTATTCCTCAGCAGTCCAAAATTCCTGCACACCCTGCTGACAGGATAGTGTGAGTGTCAAACCCCCTCTAAAAGAGCTAAACGCTTGCCAAAAATCCTTGGGAGTGACTTGGTCTTTGCTGTTACCAGTGGCAGACAAAGCCACCCAAGCACGTACTGCTGCCCAAAAATGCTGAAAGGTTTGACGGAAAACACAAAAACTGATCCAACTCTGAATCGTCTTGGCCACTGTGTGTCCTACTAAATTTTTTGAGGAGATCGATACACCCCTTTTTTATCCAAAGCTGGAATGTTCAAAGGATGACTTTCCACTGCCAGAAAACATTACCCTGGTGTGTTCACAACCCGGGCCGGGGGAAAATCGACCGATTTGAAGAGACACTATGGACGGTCTTCTCACAGAGTCAATGGTTGCTGCCCCGTTCCAGGTGCAGGCTCTGTGCCAGAGAAGGTCCTCCAAGATTCCCCAAGTCCAAGTAAAAGCATCACTCTACCGCATCAATTCTGCCAATATACAATGTTGGCGGGGGGGCGGGCCACCCAGGATTGAAAATGCTATGTCGAACTACCAAAGAGGTCCGGGATTCAAAGACCAAAACCATATCGGGCTTCTTACTGAATTAAACCCATAAACCGCCCCATCAGCATTTTTGGATGGGTTCAACATAAAAATCCCAGAGACTTGCAGGGGCCCGGGGACACTGAAAGCTACTGCCCATTTAAAATGCTCCCGAAACAAAAATGCCACCTTTTAATAAGTCTTGGGCAAACCATGCCATCTCAGTCCTTACCTTAAAAAAATTGTGTGGGGTTTTTGATCAACCCTCTATGCCAAAAGCGCCGAGGTTCTCTGGAAACAAGAAATTCAAGAACATTATATCAGGATGGGCGTCTTCCACACAATCTGAAATCTCCTCTCCACCATAGGGAAGAGGTTTCGGGGATGCAGGTCAGGATCTGGTGTGGAATCAGGTGTCACCCGCGAAGGATCAGTGTCGGGGTGATGGAGGGCCGGAGGTACAACAAGCTGAACTGCACAAGCTCGTGTATAAAGCCTGAGGGAGGCTTGCAGGGAAAAGGTTCCCCCTTCCATGGCTAAAAAAAACCTTCAAGGGACATACACCTCGGGATGGAACACTGAAGAACATAAAACCTTCCCAGAAAATGTGTCCAGGAACCTTTCAAGAGCTGATGGAGAGTGAATCATGCAAAAAATTTTTCCTGAAGCCTTCCAATTTATCTTGAGACCCAAAAGATGAAACAAACCTTCAGCTTCTGGATGTCTACCTGGAAAATGGTTAGATCAGCTGGACCTGGTTCGAGCCCCCAGAGAAGGCAACGGGATGCTTACCTGGAGAAATCCGACAGATGATACCGTGGTTTTTTGCCTATGACAAGGGAACTATGCCCGTTTCCCCTGACCTACTACATGCCTGATGTCCGACTCCCATAAACCCCCAAAGGGGTCCTGAACACTTCTGCAAGTGGCTTTTCGTCCAGATCATAGCAAGAACCCCTTTGGGACGGTTTCCCCTGGGGAAACCAAACCTCGAAGGACGATCACAAGACACCCCAGACACCAGGGGGCCCCAAAAAAAGGCTTCAGCCAAAAAGGGGGACTGTCCCCAGGTCTACCTGACATCGGAGTATCGCAGCAGATCTTGAGGCAGCCGGGGGCCATGGTAGTGGGGAAAAAAATATACTGACTTCGCCCCCCAAACCCTACAGTCCCCAGGATTAAAGGATAGGCCGATGTCCAATCTTATTCAACGATGGAGACCGCGGGTTTGAACCCCTTAAAACGCAGAGCAAGGGATTTGTCAGTTTGTCAACCCCGACTACAGCACCACCAGAAGTTCCAAAAACCTTTAGGGGCCTACAGAATAGGAGAGGTCATATCAAGCCTTCAAAGGGAAAGCGCCCCGGGGACCGATCGCCAAAAATACAGTTTTTTATGACACGATGACAAGACGAAATAGAAAGTTCACTAACATCAGAATGAGCCACCTCACAAGGCCTGCCAAAGGGGGCTATCTTGAAGGCTGAAGGAACCTATTTGGCCAATGACCTTGTTTCGAGAACAGAAACTAAAATGAGTGTGTCTTGGTCATCCCCTGGGGCCTTTGCCATGGCACTTGCCACGGGGATGGTTTTTCTCCGCAAGACCAACAAGGCTGCCCTACAGGGGTTGGAGAGGAATGTTTCTCCTGCAGAGGTGATCCCCGAGCCCCCTCTACCATAATTGATGGGGGTGGCCTGGTCCAGAAAATGAAGGGAAACCAAAACCTTTTTTTACGCTTGCAGGCAAAAGCACTGAGTCCGTTTCATGAGGGGGGCTAAGAGCAGGGGCTTGATTTGTGTTTGCTCTACAAGGAGACATCCATCAAAGATGCAAAACGAGCCAACAGAAAAGGGGGCACGGGATCCATTTAAGAACATTCAAACCCGGCACAAAATCCAGCATGGAGAAATTTTTTTCGGTAGTTCCCCCAAAAAGGCAAGTCCTCAAGTTCCGGGAAAGATGGGAAAAACCCCGCCAGGGGGAAAATCGAGGGGGAAGGGGCTGTATGTCACATGTAGCACTCGCTTAAATACCAAAAAGGGAGGGGAAAGGGTCCCGAGCTTAATCAAATCAAGAAGAAGCAACACACCCTCCTTCTCCTGCACTTCATGCAGCAGAAACTGGGGACAAAATCTGTCATCATCACTGCAGAGGGTACGACTCTGGGCCTGTGTCTGGGGTTGCCACAAAATCCCATCCCCCTGTTCCAAAATGCGGGGGAAGAACCGCAAAATTCCTGGGTATCACCACACTGAGCCTACACTGGGAGGGGAGCGTGTGTATTATTGATTGGTATGCTGCCTTTTTTAGGCTGTGATAAACCCTCAGTGCATTCGTGCCGGGGGAAATGGGCACTCAAGCAGGGGAAGATGGCAAAACTACCAGGAGCTTTCCCCCCGAAATTGGGCGTCATGGGGAATGTCTCCTAAATCTTTGGAAACTACAGGAAATCACCTGCCACATGTACCCGCCATCACCCCCCAAAAATGAGGGGAACAAGCTTCGGGATACTTTCTGTGCAGACTGGAGAGGTGGGTCAAGTCAACTCCCTCCTTGTGAGGACTGCCTCTTTATGCATGCCTACTGCAAAATACCAGCGCGATCTGGAGGGAAGTCTGCAGAGCCAGCCATTTGTTGCGAACCCAACAGCTGCGGGTGGATGCAGTGAGGACGGCAACTTGCTGTCAAATGGATGCAGGGTCACCAGCACCGATCTGTTATGCAGCTACGTCCTGCAAGTGTGTGGGTCATGCAACTCCCTAATGCACTTGCCTCAGCAAAGGCCTGAAATGTACGGACATGTGCAGGTTACAGACAGCCAAAAAGGGGATTGAAGAAGAGCCGGTAGCACAACATCAGATTCCGAGTCTGACGTAGATGAATTGAGGGATTAATTGGCCTAATATAAGTACAAGCCCCTGCTCTTATGTGTATTTACAGGGCTTGTATTAAATGTGACAATTACTATATTTTTTAGTGCTTTTTGGCATTCCTTCCCCCAAATTTTTACATTTTTTAAAAAAAATTTTTGAATTTTGGTAGGGTGTGTCTATTCAAGAATGTAACGACCATTAAACTACCCGTGTGCAAAGGGGTATCATATAAAACAAAACTAGAGACATGTACAAGCTAAAAACACCTAAAAGAATTAGTCACCCCGGGTGGTACCGATATCCCAAAAATTCGGGGGCTTTGGGTCTGGACTATCTACTACTACTATTACTACACTACTACTACTACTACTACTACTACTACTACTACTACTAAACTACTACTACTCTACTACTTACTACTACTACTACTACTACTACACTACTACTTTTCTAACTACTTTACTACTACTTTTCTACTACTACTACTACTACTACTAATACACTACTACTACTACTAATACTACACTACTATTCTACTACTACTAACTACTACTACTATTTTCACTATTTCTACTCTACTACTACACTACTACTACTACTATTACTACCTACTACTACTACTACTACTACTACTACTACTACTACTACTATACTAATTACTACTACTACTATACTATACTACTACCTACTACTACTCTAAATCACAATACTACTACTTACTACTACTACTACTACTATTTCTACTACACTACTACTAACTACTAACTACTACTACTACTACTTTCTATTACTATACTACTACTACTACATTACTCTACTACTAACTACTACTTTCACTACTACCCACACTACACTACTACTACTACTACTCCACTAACCCACACTACTACTACTACACTACTATACTACTACTCTAACTACCCACTAAATACTACTACTTACTACTACTACTACTACTACTACACTACCACACCTACTACTACTACTACTACTAAACTACTAATACTACTCAACCCTACTACTACTAATACTACTACTACTACTACTACTACTACTTCTACACTACTATACTACACCCCCTACCACATTCTACTTACTAACTACTATACCACTACTACCATACACTTACTAACTACTACTACTACCCACTTTTACTACTACTTCTACTACTACTACTACTAAATACTACCACTTTCTACTACTACTACTACTCTACTACCACTACTACTACTATTTTTTTTTCTACTACTACTACTACTACAATATACCTCCCCGCCTCTTTATTTGCGGCGGGTAAGCCATACCCCACCTCCTATTGCTGTGGCTCCACCTTCAACTACCCCTAAAAAAACATAATTTACTAAATAACTACCCCCAAAATTTTCAAACCTATCTATTCCTAACCTATCCACCCTTTTCCCACTCTCTACCAATGTGGCCTCGCAATCGGGTCACCTATGTCCGTGTTAGGGAGTGGGGTATCTGTCCCTGAGACACGGAGGGAGACCGGAGCAGGGAGAAAGAGAGGCACACCTCACCAGGCGGCACGGAGCTCCTTGGGGTGGGCTTCTTTACTGACATCAAAATCAGCTATCTTGAGTAAAGCTCCTAGCCTTGGGGGCCCTGCCCCCAAAGTGGTGGACCAGGGGGTGAAAGGGACCAGGGCGACTTGCAGGTCCTATCGCCATAGGCCCCCTTTTCTTCTCCACTCGTTTCCCGTGGGGGACCCCTCGAGGGAAGTCACATGGGAGGCGGGGCCCTCGGGTCGAAGAAACCCCATGTCCAAAAAAGGTCCGCTGCCCTCTGGGCCAGATCCCCGACACAGATGTCCAGGAGCCTCAGGGGGGTATTGGCTGTCCTGTACGCAGGAGTTTTCCCCTCTAGAGGGAGAAAGGGGTTTGGGTCGGGGGAGACGTCGTGGGCCCCTCCCTAGCATGCGGCTGTCAGGTCCCTCACCTCGTCGTGCCTGATACACACGATCCCCCCCTTTTTTACGTCATGGTGTGGTCTGCGCTGTTGGGGGATCCACACACAAAAAGGTGTTGGGGAGTCCTTCCCTGGCCAGCCGACCTCAGAGCAACGGGATCGACAAATTTTTTGTTTTTTGAGGGTTTAAACCCTTTGCTCTGATTGGTAGTGATGCTACTCCAAACCCACACCCACTATACTACTACTACTAAAACTACTACTTACTCTACACTACACTACTACACTACCTCAAATACACACTAACAAAAGTTTTTGCTCTTCGCAAATTCTACGACTATCACTATACTGCTACATCTATACCACTGCTACTCCAGAAACTACCCATACTTGGGTTTTCTAATAGCTATGGAAGGCTGCGTACCGTACCTTCCACACGCCATCTATCGGCCGTCGCGCCAACTACTGAGGTTTGTTTACAAAATTACGTCTCAGGGGTGTGTAAGGATCCGTCATTTTTCATCCCTAAACATCGGCGTTATTGTGGCTCCTGAGAAGGTGAGATATGGGTTATACATCGCATTATACATTACAGATTAAGTATGAATAACCGAAGTCAGGGAAATAGCGCTGGAAATAAGGGAAATAGGTGATGGAAATACGGAAGGTCTGTGGGGATAGAGGGAAAAGGCGGGAAAAAATGGACAAATGGCCAGCTATTATTTCCGCTATTTAACCACTATGCATTGCCTTTAAAGGGTATTCAATGGTTATTAAGGGGACAGGGAAATGTACATGTCCTATTATGTATTAGGACACGGGTGGACATGTTTTAATAAGGGAAATATTAGTAATTGTAATATTATTTGGTGTAATTTATTCGACCTTGGAGTGTCATTTTGGGTGTCATTTTTTGGTTATTTGTAGCCGATTAATGAACAGTTTTGGGTATACATGGCGCCTTTTTTGGCCTTTTTAGACAGTTAGGAACGTGGGTTATAGTTGGGTTACAGGGAGTTTCGTACACAAGTTGTTTCGTACCCAGGCTTTGTTAGTTGTTTCGTACCCAGATTCTGAGTTCTGTTTGGGTCTAAATGGTGACTTTTTTGGCCTTTTTATATATATTAAACTCAAAATATATTAAATTATTACAGAGATCTTATAATATTAAAGTGTAGGTATTTTGATTTTAAATATATTTTTTGGGTCATTCGAAAGTTATTTGTAGCCATTTAATTAACTGAGTCTAAATGGCACCCTTTTTTTGGCCTTTTTATTATATATGAAACTCAAAATACATTAAAATATTATATGTATTAAGGTGTATTTTTTTTTTTTTTTTTTTTTTTTTATAATTCGTAAGTCAGTTCGTACACAAGTCGTTTCGTACACCAGTAGAATCGTATAGGGCTGCAGTCAGTTCGTACACAAGTAGAATCGTATAGGGGTGCAGTCAGTTCGTACACAAGTCGTTTCGTACACCAGTAGGATCGTATAGGGGTGCAGTCAGTTCGTACACAAGTCGTTTCGTACACCAGTAGGATCGTATAGGGGTGCAGTCAGTTCGTACACAAGTCGTTTCGTACACCAGTAGGATCGTATAGGGTGCAGTCAGTTCGTACACAAGTTGTTTCGTACACAAATTGATTCGTACACCAAAAAGTTGTTTTGTACTCTATATAAAAGCATAGTCGTTTCGTACACTCAGCTTGGAGCCATAGTCATTTCGTACACTCAGCTCAGAGTTGAACTTGACTACTAGAGTTACGAAACGACACCAGGTATGTACGAAACAACTCAAAATCAGTGTACGAAACAACTAACAAAACCTGGGTACGAAACAACTTGTGTACGAAACTCCCTGTAACCCAACTATAACCCACGTTCCTAACTGTTTTCCTTCCTAACTGACGGAGCACTATCTTTCTCGTTCTACTACTACTACTACTACTACTACTACTACTACTACTACTACTACTACTACTACTACTACTACTACTACTCTCAACACTACTACTACTACACTACTACTACTCACCTACCACACACACTACTACTACTACTACTACTACTACTACTACTACTACTACTACTATACTACACTACACTACTAACTACTACTACTACTACTACTACCTAATACTACTACTACTACTACTACTACACTACTACTACTACTACTATACTACTACTACTACTACTACTAATTACTACTACTACTAACTACTACTACTACTACTACTACTACTAGCCTACTACTACTACTACCACTACTACTACTACCACTACCACTACTACTACTACTACTACTACTAACTATACTACTATACTACTACTACTACCACTACTATCCTACTACCTATACTACTACTACTACTACTACTACTACTACCCACTACTACACTACTACTTACTACTACCTACTACTACTATAACTACCACTACTACTACACTACTATACTACTACTTACTACTACCACTAGTACTACTTCCATCTGACTACCACTACTACTACTATCACTACTACTACTACTACCTACTACTACTACTACTACCATACTACTACTAACTACCACTACTACTACTTACCACTACTACTACTACTACTACTACTACTACTACTACTACTACTACTACTACCACTACCACTACTACTACTACTACTACTACTACCAGTACTACTACATATGAAATAGCATAAATTAAGAGGAAAAGGGGCTGGTCTCGGTCCTCTCGGAAAATAAGCGACGTCAATAACAGTTTGTGAGGCAGACTCGCGGCCTCCATACAAGGTCTTTGCTTCTCCTATCCCCGTATTAAGTGTGTCTTTAGTGTGCTGTCATCGCAGTGAAGGTAAATAACGCTATACGGTATACATTGTCTTTATTTATAGCGTTGTGTGTTGTATAGTTAACGTTCATAAGGCGATATTAAAGTCTCTCTCTCTCTTCTCTCTCTCTTCTCTCTCTCTCCTCTCTCTCTCTCTCATCCTCTCTCTCTCTTCTCTCTCTTCTCTCTTCTCTCTACTCTCTCTCTCTGCTCTCCCTCTCTCTCTCTCTCTATCTCTCTCTCTCTCTCTCTACTTCTCCTCAGTAATAACGGCAGGAGATTATTAAAGAATTTAATCATGCTGATAAGTGAAAAATTATGAAGGAAACGTCAGCTTGAACGTATATCTTGAATAACTTGCTTGATTTATTATTATTCTCTCTCCCCTTCTATCTCTCTCTCTCTCTCTCTCTCTCTCTCTCTCTCTCTCCTCTCTCTCTCTCTCCCTTCTCTCTCTCTCTCTCTCTCTCCTCGATCTAGGGGCATTATAATTCTATAGGTTTCGCGGCATGCATTCTCTAGGCCGCCTAGGCAATAAAGAATAAAAGGTAATACTAAATAAACAAAAGAAGACTATGATGCAATAACTACTATTATCTATTATAAGAATGTTCGCGCGGCTAGACACCACCCGAGAGAGAGAGAGAAAAAAAAAAATCAAGCAGGGTATTCAAAATTATACGCCACACATATAACACCACCACATACACACCACATATGCCACATATATACACCATATACACCACATACGCCACATGTACGGTGTAGCGATCTCACCAGCTACCCTTTGCCCGAGTTTAAAGCCGGCCACGACGAAAAGGGGCGTGGCTAGAGGCGGCCGGTGTGTGTGTGGGGGTGTTTTTCATCCGGCGGGCCTGTCGCAGCGGCCGGATGAAAATCAGTCGACGACTTGAAAAATTCCGTCCGGCAGCGGCCTGCCGCCTGGTGTGTGTGGGTTGCCTTCCGCGCGGCCTGCCCTCGACTGGGCCAGATAATGCACTACTGTACCAGTAATAATTGTTAGTTATAATTAATATAGGTATTATATATGGACGTATTATATATAGTATGAGTATTATATATAGGTATTATATATGGCTGCACATGCAGCCATCACCAACAAGTCATTTTCGGACAGCGGATTCATGTTGTCACCACGGTGGTCCGACGTGTACTGTATACTTTCATGAGGCGGCCGGTGTGTGTGTGGGTCTCGTCCGGCGAACGATGCCTCGCCACTTTTTGGCGGTGATTTTGATATTACAGTTACCAATCTATACATTTAGTCGGCTTTTAGCCGTGTTGCTGCATTCAGGGATTCTATAGTGTTGTTGTTGTTGTTGTTGTTGTTGTTGAAGGGCAGTGATGTGGAGATGGAGGATAGTGGCCCTGGTGTGCGCCTGTGTATCTATCACAGGCGCTACAGTGGATTAGTCTTGCTCAGCGGCGTACCTAGAAAATTGAAAGGGGAGGGACCAAAATTATTATTATTTTTTTTTAAGAATTTAAAAAATCTTTAAAATCTAAAATATCAAAAATAAAAATAAAAAAAATAAAAAATTTAAATATATATTGAAAATAAAAAAAATCTAAAACTATAAAAAAGTTAAGTCTGAAACATATAAAAAATAACATTTATTTTTATTTTTTTGATTCTCTCTCTCTCTCATTATTTATTCTTTGCCCAAGGGAGGGGTTGGCCATGAGCCTCTAGGATGATAAACAGACCTATAACCACGCTGCTATCCCCTGACTGAGCAAACAAGCCAGAACAAACAGGTAAGCAGTGGCGTGTGTACAGGTTGTTGTGGGAGAGGCCTGAGGCCGACACAGAGAGAGAGAGGTGATCTGTCTCATCCTTGTGTGACTGTTGAGCTAGGCTGCGTCACACCCTCACAGCAAGACCACCACCATCAGGCACAGCGTCCACATCATCCACGGCCTTCAGTAATGGTTGGTAAGTCAAGGGCCGGGCTCACAGTACCAAATAAACAACATCACAGCATAAGAAAATAAGGAACCAGCAAGAACAAGAGGCTGGGAGACCTACACGTGGTAGTTTCCTGTTATTAACACTACTACCATCCACCTTTCATCCCCATCCATAAAGCTGTCCAGCCTCCCTTTAAAGCTCCCCCCTAATGACTCCGCAACTAACTACCTGTTCTACGGAGTCCATGCCAATCATTACCACCCTATTGTGAACCTCGTTATCCCTATTTCCTTATAAATCTAGGCTTTTCAGCTTGACTCCGTGACTTCTTGTTCTACCCTGGTTAACTTTAAGAACTTTTCCTGACCATCTCCTTTATTGTTATCCCTTTAATTAATCACTTCCAAAAAAACTTCACAGATGGGATTCCGGGAAGCCTGACACTCAACGATTGAACATGAGAACATAAGAAGCTACAAGAGCCGTGAGAAGAGGCACGCGACGATGGCTTGAACAGTTGCTTCCCCGCGAGGACACTCAGATTGGAGACCCCACACTTCAAGACAAAGGTGTGCATAGATAGATAGATAGATAGATTGATAATAATAGATTGATAGCTAATATCGATTGAAGATAGACCTAGATATATAGACAGATAGATAGAACTACCTCGTGTAGGTCTCACGGCCTCTTGTTAGCTTCCTTATGTTATGGTGGTTTTTACAGTGACGCCTGTGATGGTGTGAGGCAAGGCTGGGATTGACGGGAAGGCTTAGCCCGCCAAGATGGCTTGAAGGGAAGGCTCAGCCATGCCAAGATGGCTTGAAGAGTGGCTTCACGGGGATTCAGACGGGAGACCTCAAGCTTCAAACACAAGTATGCACACCCTTGATGAGGACCCTTTGCTTGTATTTCACTCTTTTTACTCATTATAGGGACAATATCCATCCAAATGCAATCATATGCTACATTCACTAAGAAATGATATTTTCATAGCATACCAAGCAATAATAAGCGAGCCTGATAGTTGTATGAAGTCATGATTACATCTAGCAATGGCCTAGCATATTGTTATGTACTTGTATAGTAAGTTTTGTCTAATTTGTGGTGTTGAAGGAATATCTGGAAGTATCATGTCCTTGTGAATGGCTGAAATAGGGACTTTTAATCATTGTAACATGAAACATGACTCCGATCGTGTTCAGCATGCCCGATAATGTAGCAATTACTTTTCAAGCAAATACTATTTTTCAAAATAATATGAAAAATTAGCAGGTATTGATATTTTTTTGAAAAATCCCACGTTTTTTCCAATAACTAAAAAAACTAGGCTATTAGATGCAATATGAATACAGGTAAACCATGAAGCAGAGCAAGGGCTATCATCAGCATAAAGCAAAAAATATTGATGGTAAATACCCGAGAAAATAGTATATTCGTACATTTATACAAAATATCTATCTTCTCGACAACCATGAGGTGTTTGACAAGCGATTACTGCGTAATGTAGAACACCTCAACGATGAACCTTTGTTACCGCAATAAGTTTTCTTACGACTCATAGTTTTGCCGCAAAATAACAAAAACCGGATTTTCAACATTTGGAATATTTTTGAAGTGCCTCAAATCCGAAAATATTTTTTCCGCTAGATAATTGGAATTCTGAGTCGTTGGGGATACAATTGTAGATCCATCCCATTTACAATAACTTTGATGGGTTAAGGTGTGGTGAGAAAACAAGTTGTGAGCATGAAACGCATTATAGCCCAAATATAACAGTTTATAATTCAGAAAGCGTTCAGGGATAGGTCAGTGTTATGCAGAGAGCACGTGTTGCCACTCGGTAGTGTAGGGGAAGGGAGACTAACTCGATGATTTTGATAAACAAGCTAGTTATATGTACCTTACCAACGCTCGGACGAAGACCATTCTTCGAGTTCATACAAAACGACGTTACTAAGCGATGGTTCTCAGTAGGGGAAGAGACTAACTCTATATGATTTTGAGGGCCCGATTGGCAGCTAAGGGGGGGGCCATTGGTAGGCACCCTGAAGAGGACCTGGGAGGGCCCACACCTTGGCATGAGGGGCATGGTTGTCATCACCTGGCACTGTGTAGTGGCACCAAGGGAGGCTGCATGGTGCCAGGGCACTTGCACTATACACACACCATTACCACCTTCACCACCTCGCACTCTCTTATTGGTGGCATAACCCTCTGATGGTAAAAAACCAGTAAGACGCCTTAGTCGGTGAAGGACCAGCCAGCCCGTAGAAACCCGATAGCACAGTTCACTGCTAACTTTTTTGGGACAAGCGTTTCTCCAGAAAAATCCCGTATCCAGTGAGGACTTGGATGAGCCAAGGAAATGTGTCTTGCGTCTCATCTACACTGCATTTACCTTTGCCTTGTTACACTGACACTGTAGGGATTGAATGCAAGCAGGATGAATGGAATGAAGCGCAGGCATTCCAAAAACACATCAAAACACACCAGAAAAAATAGTTTTGTCCACCAAAGTGAGTGGGGTGTTTCAGTGGACACTACCACCAAGCCTATACAGAGTAGACTGGGAGGGACTGTGGGATGTATGAAGGGTTTATAAGAGTGTGTATGGAGTGGAGGATGTATTGTATACACTAATAAGCTTTTACCTGTGATTATGAATACCTAACCTAACTGACCTTTACCTAACCTAACCTAACTTACCTTACCGTAGGGGAGTTTTTCCCGATGTGTGTAGGGACGAGCGTTTAGGTAGAGGAGAGTACCAGGGGTACCGGAGGCAAGGATGGTAATGTCACGGTGGTTTATGCAACTGTTTATGGAGATGGAGTAATCAAGATACAATCAAAGCAAAGGTTGGTGATGTTGGTATAGACACAAGAGTATTCATGGGCTCGTCAAGTAACACTTAACCATGATGTACACCATTACTTATTATGATGGAAAGACAACAAAAGCGAACTCAATAATGAAGGTTATTTAATACTATCATAACCATGAATATGTACAGCCTACAAAGAGAAGGACTACGACGATGAAAAAAATTTCAGAGTTGTTGTGGGCGAAATTGATATTCCAGGTGTGCTATATTTCCGTGCTCGCTGACGACATAGAGAAGGACCTGAGGTGATGGTTGATGTGCAAGGCTTTCTAAACCAGGAAAACAGTCACAGCCAGAGTCTATTAAGCAAGTAAGCAAGTGGTAGGGACACATTAGTACTACCAGCTAGTGTGTGCCTTAGCCTTTGGACGAGGCCTCGGTATTGTGATCTGTTTTCTTAGGTTAGAAGCCTTCTGACACATCAAGCCATTACCTCAGGTCTTCTCTATAGGTTTGTCAGCGAGAACAGAGCACAGTAATATAGGTCAAGTCAATAGTCATAGTCAAGTAATCTCATATCCAGCTCATGATTTTGATTATTCAGTTACCAATCTATACATTTAGTCGGCTTTTAGCCGTGTGCTAGCCTTCAGGGTTCTCTAAGTGTTGTTGTTGTTGTTGGTTTGTGGTTGAAGTGATAGGGCAGTGATGTGGAGATGGAGGATAGTGGCCCTGGTCGTGCGACCTGTGTATCTATCACAGGGCGCTACAGGGATTAGTATTGCCTCAGCGGCTGTTACCCAGAAAATTGAAGGGGGGGGGGGCCTTTTTTTTTTTTAAGAATTTAAAAAACTATAAAATCTAAATATCACAATCAAAATATCAAAATTAAAAAAATTAATAAAATCTAAAATACAAAAATCAAAATATCAAAAATTAAAAAATTAAATATATAAATTGAAAATAAAAAAAAATCTAAAACTAAAATATTTAAGTTGAAAAATAAAAATATATATATATTTTGTTTCTCTCTCTCTCTCTCTCTCTCTCTCTCTCTCTCTCTCTCTCTCTCTCTCTCTCTCTCTCTCTCTCTTCTCTCTCTCTTTCTCTCCTCTCTTCTCTCTCTCTCTCTCTCTCTCTCTCTCTCTCTCTCTCTCTCTCTCTCTCTCTCGCTCTCTCTCTCTCTCCCTTCTCTCTCTCCTTCTCTCTCTCTCTCTCTACTCTCTCTCTTCTCTCTCTCTCTCTCTACTCTCCTCTTCTCTCTCTCTCTTCTCTACTCTCTTCTCATTATTTATTCTTTGCCCAAGGGAGGGGTTGTTGGCCATGAGCCTCTAGGCATGATAAACAGACCTATAAACCACGCTGCTATCCCCTGACTGAGCAAACAAGCCACAACAAACATGGTAAGCAGTGGCTGTGTCTACAGGTTGTTGTCTGGGGGAGAGGCCTTTGAGGCAGCACAGACGAGGAGATGGTTGATGTCTTCTCATCCTCTGTGACTGTTGAAGCTAGGATGGTCACACCTCACAGCCCCTCAAAGACCACCACCATAGGCACAGCGTCCACAGCATCCACGGCTTTCAGTAATGGTGGGTAAGTCACAAGGGCGGGCTCACAGTACCAAATAACAACATCACAACATAAGAAAATAAGGAAGCCTCAAGACGGCTGGGAGACCTTACACTGGGAGTTCCTGTTACTTAACACTACCTACATCCACTTTCATCCCCAGCCATAAAGCTGTCCAGCATCCCTTGTTAAAGCTCCCTAATGACTTCCGCACTATACCTGTCTTACCTGAGTCCATGCCAATCATTACCACCATATTTGTGAAATGTTCCTCCCTATTTCCTTATTAAAGCTAGGCCTTTTCCAGCTTGAATCCGTGACTTCTTGTTCTACCCTGGTTACTTTAAGAACTTTTCCTACCTATCTCCTTTATTGTATCCCTCTTAATTAATCCCACTTAAAAACTACAGATGGGATTTCCGGGAAAGCCTCGGACACTCAACGATTGAACATGAGAACATAAGGAAGCGACAAGAGGCCGTGAGAAGAGGCAGAGGCACGCTTGACGCGTGGCTTGAACAGTTGCTTCCCGGGAAGCTCAGGATTGGAGGACCCACACCACTCTAAGACAAGGTCGTGCATTAGCTATATAGATAGATAGAATTGATAATATAGATTGATAGATAATTATCGATTGATAGATGAGATAGATAGATAGACAGGATAGATTTTAGAACTACCCTCGTGTAGGTCTCACGGCCTTTCTTGAGCTCCTTATGTTCTTATGTTTGTGGTTTTTACAGTTGACGCTGTGATGGTGTGAGGCAAGGCTGCGGATTGACGGGAAGGCTAGGGATAGACCTAGGACACGGATAACCATAAGGACCGTCCCCATCTTTAACTACGGCATTGAAGGATAACCATTGAAGAAGAGAATGCCCACAACAGTCAGCCTTCAAGTGCGTGAACAGCTACCTCAAGAATGAATGAACAGACGGTGGCCAGGGGATGGTGAGCCGGTGGAGGCCAGGACAGACGCCTTGCACAGTATGGCGTCTGTGCGGACAAGACAAGGTGGCGGCCGTCGTGGTGACCGAGGTGACGCCACAAGGAGTTAGCGTCAGAGTCAAGAGCTAGCGGTGGTTGGGAAGGACGGTGGCGGAGACTAACCAGTACGGCAAGGACCCCCTACAAGGCCGGGCAGAGAGTCAAAAGCCCTGCGTCCTCAGTGTTCAACAAGAAGACAAGTGCCTGGAACTCACGCCTTGAGACTAAATTAATGTGAATATGTCACGCCTTAACAAAACCGAGAAGCTCACTGTTCGGAATGAATGGAAGTGCGAGGTAGTTTGGGGCCCAGGATTTCTTCACGGAGATGCTGGGGGTGGGGAAGACGGACAACCGACTAACACACCCGTTGGAGACGGATGGTGGAGGGGAAGGGATACACGCGGGGCTAGGAAAGGAAAGACGAATGGTAGGAAACAGGAACGGAGGTAAGCGATCAGAGTAGTCCGGGGCGAAAAGAAACCAGGGGGGGACCCCAGGAAGGGGGCGGCGCGCGGTAAGGGGGGGGGGAGGAAAGGGAAAAATGGGGATGGAAGGGGGCCTCACCGAAGAACGTCGGTCGGGCGGAGAGAAGGGAAGGAAGGGAAACAAAACAGATATTGGTAAAAGAACAGAGAGAGAGGGAGAATGACAAAAAAAGGAGAGAGAGGTGGGAGGGAGAAGGAACGGAGAGGGGGGGAAGAAATCTAACGAGAAGGAATAAAAAAAAAAAGAATAACAGCGGAGAAGATAGCATACTATCGAAGAACACTTTTTGGGTGGTGCGGAAGAGGAAGAGAAAGAAGAAAGAAGAGAAAAGGGAAAGAGGAAGGGGGGAGATGAACACAAGGAAGAGACAACGAGAGGGCAGGGAACAAAGGGAGACCAAGAACACGGAAGGGACAGGGGAAGGGGAAAAAACAGGAGAAGAAGGGGGGGAGGAAGGCAGAAGAAAGAGGGGAGAGAACAGAGGACAGGGTGGGGGGGAGGGAGGCACGGAGAAACCAGGAAAGAAGGGGGGAGGGAGGAAGGCACGGGGCGGAAGGGGACAGAGGAACACCAGAAAAGGGAGTAGGAGAGAACCAAGGAAAGATCAGGGGCAAGGTGAATTTTTTTTGTAAATATGTAATCCTAGGTCTCTTAACGCCCTTCACGCCCAGATTCTTTCCTTGGCTATAAGTAAATGCGATACTGTTGCAGCCATAAAAATTACGCAAATTAAGTCACATGAATATACCACATGAGTTAGTGAGACAAGGATACTTAAGCACGGTCATAGCTAGTAAAACATTGCTTTATACTCACTAAAAATTGTCTAATGTTACCCAAATTTACAATGGCAATTATGTTTTAGGGTCTCTCAAGGGGTTTAAAATCCATTAATGTTGGTCATATGTCGTTCTTGTCGGCAACTTCTAGTGAGACATTTGTTTAATGGGTGGACAGACCTGCAGCCGTTGGTGATAGGTTCACCGGCTCTCAGCTCCGCTCTCATCACAGTGTAACAGCTCGCCTTCGGAGGGTCGCTTGAGCTGCCTCCGAGACGCACTGCTGCGACTTCCCACGCCAGCTCCTTGTGACGCTTGACCGTTGTGGGGGCCTACCACCCATCGCTGGGGTAGTGGGTAGTGGTACAGCCTGCTCTCGTCTGTGTTTTCCGTCTGGCCGCCATGTTGACACGTCACCGGGGACCGAGCCAGCACCCATGGATGTTCCAGGAGGATGAAAGCCTCCTTGTCTCCCCTCCCTCGCCAGCAAGAAGATGTAAGAGGCACGGGCCCGCCTTCCCCCTCGCAGGAAGGTCCTGATAAGGCCCTCGCACCGACTCCGACACCCTTGTCCTCTCAGGTTTGCATATGTCAAGGCGCGTCTTCCCTACCTCCGAGCAGAGCTGCGTCGGTGCAAGGGCTTTGATAATCCGTTGCCGGGTCTCCATGCTCTCCACCTCTCGACCGGCAGATGCCTCGAGGGGGAAACCCGCGACCCTGGGAAACGCCCCTGTGGCCTTGTTTGGCTGATCTGGGAAGCACAACATCCCCAAGGTAACCTGAACTGGGGCAGGCCTCCTTTACCCTGGGGGGAATGGGACGGTCACCTGCCGCAGGGCTGAGCGTGAGGCCCTTGACTACCATTACGCCAGGGGGGGCCCCTGGATGACTCAACTGACATACGAGGTCCGGAGGGACTTCGATTTCGATGGAGGCGAGGTGGTCGAGATCACCTGGATCCCGGGCCCACAATTGCCCCAGGTACACACTGGAAAGTGGCTCCGCCTAAAGGTGAGTGGGACCCTTCCCACAAAGGTGTACATCTCCAGTTGGTGTGTACGGGGCACGCCCTACCTCCTCCCTCTGCTCCGCTGCTAGGGGTGCCATCGGATCGGCCACTCCCTCAACACTGCAGGTCTCGGTGCGATGCCTCCAGGTGCCGCGGGCCTCACCCATGCCAGCAAGACGACATCACCTGCCACCAGGCTTTCGCTGTTTCCAGTGCGGGGGGACCACATGGGCCCAGGTCTGCGCCCACTGCACTTTCAAACTGCCGGGCTCAGCAGCTCTATGCTGAACTTGGCGCGGGAGGGGAAACGCCCCTGCACGCCCATCAACACGCAGCCGAGGAGACCTCGACCTGCCTAGCTTCCGGCCCTCCGCAGGCCACAAACCATCACCAACCAAGCCTGGCACCACCGCTTGCCACTACTCTACCCCAGCTTACGGGCGTCAACACAGGTATGTCGTTTATTCCGCCATTCGCCAACAGGGAATAGGGTACGGCCCGCTGCAGGAGGCCCCGGGAAATGATGCTCCTTGCCTCAGGGCTCCCGTCGTCGACCCTGAACCCGGCAGACTCCTCCTCCTGTGGCTGTCGCATCCGCCTGCGTCAACCTCGTTCGACCGCCCCCGAATCAGCCCCCTCCGTCTACACCCCCCCCCCCCCCCCCCCCCCCCAGATCCTCGAGTCTGAATTCACAACTCACCATCGAGCTGAAGTGCACCGGCCGCACGGTTCGCCACCCCCACCGTAGGGAGGAAACAGGACTGCCTTTAGCCATGCCGCTCCTTGGATCCCGTCCCCCGTTATGTCCCCAAGGCCTCCAGCCCCGCCCCTGGCATCTCTGATCACCAAAACTGCACAGCACCAGCTTCTTCCGCCTCCTCGGGATACAGTAATCTCCTCTCATTTTCACCCCTCCTCTGGAAGGGTTACCACCTCTACCAGAAGGGCACACCTGTGCCAGCCATTCTCACCTATCTGTGCCCACCCTCTCCATGCTCATTATCTCCTCCCTATTTGAATAGGATATGGCCCTCACCCTTCCTCCTCTGGAATGCAGGTCTCTCCTCGGAAATCATTTCTGAACTGCAAACCTACCTGCGGGACTCACTTCCTTTCAGTGGTCGGGTTGTGCGAGAACCTGGCTCCCCCCTCACTCGCGCTTCAACCTTCCGGCTACTCTATCCTCAGGCACAAGGACCGCCAACAGGGCCTGGTGGAGGTGTCCT
Organism: Chionoecetes opilio; assembly: GCA_016584305.1. NCBI lineage: Eukaryota > Metazoa > Arthropoda > Malacostraca > Decapoda > Majidae > Chionoecetes > Chionoecetes opilio. The sequence continues at coordinate 54,755 of JACEEZ010026451.1, forward strand.
CCTTGCCCTCCGAGACGTGCTGCTCCACTCCCCGCTTCCCCTTCCCCAGTGGGCCGGGGGGCGCTGGAGATAAGTTGCTGCCACGGGTTAGCCTCCGAGAGGTTTGGCTCACCGTGGCCAGTAATATACAACCCGGGTGGTGCCGCCCACTTCACAGGAGTAATCGAACACTATATGCCTCTCTCCCTCCCCCGGTGATCATATGGGGGACTTTAAGCCACAACTAACCAATTGCTGGGAGCCTGACCTGCCGCCCCCCACAAACGGAAACCCTTCGGAAAACATTATTCAGGATAATGTGGACTCTCCTCACCCTCCCTTGCTGAGCCCCGCATGGTCTGGCCACCAGGTCCACCCCCACACTGGTGCTCCCTCGGTCCTGGACCTGGTTTCATTGGTGAACCCTGTGTGTGCCTTCACCACCTCCACATTCTCACTGGGCCTTACATGGGGAGATGACCACTTCCTGTGCTGGCCTCTGTCCCACAGGCTCACCCGAAGCCCCATCATGGCTGCCATGCCCCGCTGGAGAATAAGATCCTCCGAGTGGCCGCGTTTTACAGGGAGGCCCTCCAGCATCACCGGATATCTCCACTCCCTACCCTTGGAGTGGGACGCCGGTCTCCTTCCATCAGACGCCTGGAGACGGCGGGTGGCGGGGGGGGTCGCCCTTTCACCTTTGCCACGCGTCGCACACCCCGTCGCCCTGGGAAGCATGGTGGAATAACGATGTGCCCGGGCAGTACTGGCCCGCCGCGGGCCTGGAACCAGTAGGGGGAGGACACCCACGATACTGGCAGGCACTAACTACCGCCGTCTCAACGCCTTCAGCGCCAAGATCATCCTCAAGGCCCAGAGGAGGGCCTGGGACGAAATTCCCACTGACTTCCTCCCTCTCCTTCTCTCCTCCACCAAGAGAACCTGGACTTCCTGCCACTCTAGGAGGGCAGGAAGGCGCATCACCCCATCCCTCTGACGGATGTGTGCCCTAGTCTCTATTGAGACCCCGAAAGGCAGAGCTTGGCTCGGCCCTACTACCACCAGAAGATCGGGCTTCCCCCTACCTCCATCCTCCTGCGGACCTCCACCAAGCCACCTTACCTCCATCGCCCTCCCCTGGTCTTCCTGAGTAAACCCAGCCTTACGCCCAGAGCTGGGAACCTGGAATGCAGCCCTGTCCACACTGCGTACTGGCAAGGCAGGGGACACGGACCAAATCCCTTACGATTTCCTCACTCACCTCTCCCCTCCCTACAGGAATGCTCTTACGATTTTACAATGCCAAGCCGGGAGACAGGAGGAATTACCCAACACCTGTTGGAAGCCTCCGTTCATCATCCCCATCCACAAGCCGGGTAAAGATCCTTCTTCCCAATACTTCCTACAGGCCCATAGCTTCTCCTCTCCCTGTGTAATTGGAAGCTGTGACGAGAGCGCCGGCGCCACAGTCTACTCCTGGTGGCTTGAGAAGAAGCGACTGCTAAGGGAGGAGCAGGCGGCTTTCGAACCCCATAGGGGCACAAACGGACGTTGCCGGGCCAGCCGAGTTCCATATTTGCGACCCCTACCGTCAGCCAGGTCACGACTCACTCTTCCTTCGACCTGCGAGGGTGCCTTCGGATACTGCACAACACGAGGGTATCCTATACCAAGCTAGGCCGCGCATGGGCATTACCGGGGCCAACCCTTGACCTGGAGTCCAGGACTTCCTGGGCGGTCCTTAGTACTGGGTTGCAGTGGGTGCCTCTCTGTCGCCCCTCCCGTCCATTCACAGCGCCTTCCTCAAGGCTCCATCCTAAGTCCTTTTTATTCAACGTTTTCCTCCTCTCTGACCTCCACCTTCCCGCCACTCCCACCTCCTCATCTATGCTGACGATATCACCGTAGTCAGCCGGGCCCCAACGTTGGCCCCAGGCGCATACCCACCTGCAAAGAAGAGGCAGCAATTCTCCCTCAGGTGACCGGGTGACCACCTGGGGTCTGAAGGTCAGTGCCCCCTAAAAGCACACTTATGTTGTTTCACCTCAAGCGGCTTCCCTCCCACCCTGCCCTCCAACTGTGCGGCCAGCCGCGGTCCTTACCTCCAGGACGCACCACCTTCCTGGGGCTGCGGGTGCGGCTGGACGTTCCTCGCCTCAACTGGGCCGAGGCGTGTGGAATATCTCCGCACCTCCTGCAAAAGACGCCTGAGATGGTCGTGAGAGGAATACCGGTGTCCGTTGGGGTGCGAAACCGGGATCTCCCTACTCCAATATTTTACCTTGCCACCATACAGACCCAAAACCATGTCACGGCAGCAGCATTTATGGGCGGCTGCCCCGTACTACATTGACCAAGTGGATCCTCTTCCCAGAATGCCGCGCTTCGAATTCTCCACCATAGGGCGGCCATGAAATCTGCCCGGTTCTCTCCCTGCATGCCGGAAAGTGGCATCCTCCCCTGTCCACCTACAGAAAGGGTTATTAATTATTTTTGCCAGCTAGTACACAGCCAACTCATGAGCCTGCCCCCATAATTAACCCCTTGTTTACTGCTCTCTACGCTGGCACTGTGTGGAATCACCGCGCCCGTTTGATCTCCGGGTGCCAGGCAACCCTTCGGTTAGGGCCCCCCTACTGGCTCTCACATCTTAGGCCTACACCACCACCAACCACCCGACCAGCCCACACTTACTCCCCTCCCACCCTGGCTGGACACACTTCCTCCAGGTGTTAACCTGCACCTTTCCCGGCCTCCTCCCTCGGCACTCTACCAGCATTCTGGCGGCGACTCCCCCACTGTTCAGGAGGATGGACAGATCGTCTCTACACCCCCCATAAAGCTGTTCACCCAGGAAATGGCTCTCACTCCCCTTCACCCACCTCCACGGCGGCTTGCCAATCTACGATCCTGCCACCTCCATTCTGCAGGACGTGGAGGCCTTCACCCGGAGGACAGGATGTCTAACATCTGAGCTCTATTGCCCTCCACCAGGCCATCATACACCTCCACACCGGGCACACCAAGGGCCAAGTGCTGTGTCTACACAGGGACTCCCTCTCACTCACTCCACCTCCTCCTCTCCCGCCATCCACGAATCCTTCTACGTCCCTCGTCCACACCATCCATTGAGGGCCCTTCTCCACCTTACCACGAGGGCTGGGAATCACCTTTCAGTGCGGTTCCCTCCACGCCTGGTATCCCAGGCAACGAGGTGGTGATTCTGCTGCCAGGATGGCCTTAACAGATGTGTAAACACGACACCCTTACTCTGCCGCTCTCCGCGGCCAAAACGCCTCCCTCATACTCCCGGGTCTGTTACCCCCCGCTCCGCCTGGAAACCTGAGACAAACACGCCTCGCGATGCCCTCCGCATCACCTCCAGGGACCCATTACGCAGTGACTCTTTCCCCCAGCCCTGGATAAGGAAAAAGTCCCGTGTCCCTTGATGTCGCTCTCACCGCCTCAGCATGGGGCACACACACTCACAGCTCAAATTGCATCGCCTCAGTCTGTCCCCTGACCCCCAGCTGACCCTGGTGCATCCCCCCCCCTTCCCCCAATATGTTTCCGAGAGACTATTGAACCTTTCGGCTGCAGTGTCCGCCGGCCTTCCACTTACACACCGCTGGGGTGCTACACACCCAACTCATCGACCTGAACGTCACCACCTGTGACCTGCCCACCCTGCTGGGCGCACGCGGCTTGGCGTTCCACCCTTCGGCAAAACACGCGCGTAATCCGCCTTACCTGTTGCCTTCCTGAGGGAAGACAGGTCAACTACAGCGCCTGTGATCGCATCATGGACCTCACCCATGGCTCACAGGCTTCCCAAGGGATCCTCGCAGCCCTTAAAACAACAACAACAACATTGTTATTTTTCTTCCAACACTTGATGAGACTCTCTCCTTCTACTCTCTCTCTCTCTCTCTCTCTCTCTTCTCTCTCTCTCTCTCTCTCTCTCTCTCTCTCTCTCTCTCTCTCTCTCTCTTCTATCTCTCTCCTTATTTTTATTTCATTATTATTATTATTATATTTTTTTTTCCGCAGAAAAAAAAAGCAAACAGCTGCGCAGGTTGCATGGTGCAGCAGCGGCGCAGGAGGGGGAGCGGCTGCTGCACCAGGTGAGGTGTCGTGGCTGGCGGCAGGACAGACGCCACAGTCGGCCCTGGAGTTTGAGCGCTGCAACAGAACAGTCCCAATTCTTCGGCCGTCTGGATACAGTTCATCAGTTTCTACCTGGAGGTAACAATGCATTCTTGGCTTTGTTCCCTCATTATTCTTAGCCTCTTAACTCTCTCTCTCTCTATCTATCTATCTCTCTCTCTGATGCCTATAAATGCAATGTAATATTATGTTACAGGTTGAAGTTCCCAAACTGGGCATCCCAAGACTCGGCAACACCCAAAACTCGGCTATGGTTCCAGATTTTCCAAAACACGGCAGAACACCCAAAACCCGGCGCGTAGTTGCCGGGTCGGCCGCTGGGTGCCACCACACTAGGCCGCTGGGTGCCACCACACTAGGCCGCTTGGTTTCTCCCGCCGATTTGTTTGTTGTTATTGTTCAGTGGTGTTGTGACTGTAGAGTTGTGTACACTGTTATTTTGTGTACTTCTACAGGTCTGTTATTGGTATTATGGCTCCCAAACGTCCGGATACTACTACTGGTGGAAGTGAAAAGAAAGGAAGAACAATGTGTTACTATTTCTGAGAAAATTGACCTTTTGAAGAAGTTGGATGGCTTTTTTTCCCCTTAATATATCTACGTTCTAAAAGTGGGAAAATTCCATGACTGGGCTCGGCGCTGGTCCCGAGGTTGCCGAGTTTGGGAACTTCAACCTGTATACGCATTTCAAAGTCATTATATTTCTTTCTTTATTACTTTTTGTGTGCATTAATAGATAGCAGTGCCACAAAGATTGACCTGGTCAGTGCCAAGTGCCAATTAACCCCTTGAGGCCCAGAACGTAATTTCCATTTAATTTGGGTACCATTAGACGATTTGTAGTGACTATAAGCAATATTTTGTAGCTATGACCTGTTTAGTATCCTTGGCCACTACCGTAGACAACAGTGAAGTCGCCAGTTCAACATTTCTTTGTTATGTACAGCCGTGTGGTGGCGTTAATACAGTAAAACCCTTATAACTCGGCACTGTATAACTCGGAATTTGACATAACTCGGCAAGGCAAAAGGGACAGGTTTTTTTTTTTTTTTTTTTTTTTTTTTTTTTTTTTTTTTTTTTTTTAAATAATAAATATAATAATAATAATAATTATTGCCTATAGCGCGTGTAGGCAGTGAGCTCCAGGGGTGGGATGGTAGGCCCTGGAGGCTCACTCGGGGGCTGGGGAATGGTTGGCCCTCACCAGTGGTGGCGCAGGCAGGATTCTTATAGTGACACCTTTTAATTAGAGGTCATGCCGCCCCCCCTGTGTCCTCCCATGCACTCGCAGGTCGAAGGTAGAGTTAATGGACAGGGCATGTGGGTGTTTCTTAGGCCACTTGACGGTGCAGAAAGATTTCAAGTGGATTTATGGGTTTCACCCGGGATCGAACTCGGGTTTTCGAGAACGCCACTCGGTGACGCAAACCCACTCTGCTACCACCTCCCCTAGATTGCATCGCTTGGTTTCACTCGGTATATCATGCCCTCAAAACCTCTTGTGTGAACATGTAAACAGAAAGTCGGCAAAAAATAATGTATCTCGGCATATTGCTGTTATAACTGCATCTCTTTGCTTACACTCGGCAAGCCTTAGTCGCAAAAAGTAGTGTTTTTGTCCTTTTGACCTTTCCTGCAGGCTCAGGCTCTTAAATTTCATTGAGTCTCCCTTCCTGCGGGAGACACCCTTGCGTGATGGAGCTGACATCTAAAATACAGTACTGTATGATGTAATCCCAAAACACCTAACATAGGTGGCAAAGTAAAGCAAAGGTCGGGAACCAGCGTGTAGGCTGTCAGCGGGCTGAGCCGTGTTTATGTCGTCAAAGCACCGTCTTGGATACGAATTCCCGTTTTTTGTCGAAATTAAAAAAGGATTGGTTCTGCTTAAAACACAAGAAGCTTGGTAGGAGCCAAAATATAATCAATGCAAAACATTGAAAAACAATATCACAAGTAGTATAACACATTTCAGCAAGTGTTATTGGGTTGGGATTCGTAATCCAAGACGGTGCTTGGGCCACAAAAACACGGCTCAGCCTAAAGCGCTGGTACCAGACCTTTGCTTTACTTTGCCACCCTTTTACGTGTTTTGGGATTACATCATACAGTACTGTATATCAAGATGTCAGCTCCATCACGCAAGGGTGTCTCCAGCAGGAAGGGAATGGGAATTGAAGAGCCTGAGCCTGCAGGAAAAGGTGAAAGTGCTGCAAGGATGGATGTAGGTGCGTCCATGCGTGCTATTTGTGCTGAGTTTGATATCAAATCCCGCACATTCTACCCCTTCACTGTAAGTGTAGCTTTTATGCTTTGACAGTAATTTTTTTTTATTTTTTTTTTATTTTTTTTTTTTTTTTTTTTTACCCATATCAGAGGAGGACATTGCATAACTCGGGACATTGAAAAACCCCGGCAAGGGCCAGAGCCCCTATCGTGCCGAGTTATAAGGGTTTTACTGTAGTTACATTGCTACATCCATGATTTCAGGACAGTTAGAAGGGGCTATCTGGAGAGTCTGTGTCATTTTGTGTCTTCATCTGTGTCATATTAGGGCTGTAATGAAAAAATGACAAAATAAAACAGAGTGGCGACCCCACTATACCTACTACAGTAAAGTCGCCAGCTAGTATTTTAACCCAACAGTTGAGTCGCCACTCTGGGGAATTCAGGGAAATTAGAAGGTAAGTAAAACAAGTCTCTAATAAAATTAGCTGCGGAAGATGCTTGGATATACAAAAATTCCTCTGCCAACGTGAAAATAAATTCTATTCAAGTTTGAAAAAATCTGGCAAGTCTGTGTCTAGTCGCCCCAAAGGCTACCGTTTACACTGTCCTCGCGCCAAAAAAAACGTGAGAAGCAAAATGCGCAACAGTTATATTTTTCAGCTACAAAGCTAAAACAACGCTGAAACAGGGTAGATTATACAGTCATGATATAAACACTGTGTAACATCTTCAGTGGCACATAAAAGTAGTAGTAATGCTATAATTCGTAATATTTGGCGCCTGCGACTTCACTGCAGGTGGCGACTTCACTGTTATCTACAGTAACTAATGTGGTATGTTACGTGACTTTTTTGTAATTTTATGGCTGACAACAGATGAGTTTTTTTATAGCAAAGGAAAAATCTGGGGGTGAAGGGGGTTTAAATGGTCAAAGATATTAATTAAGCGTTGGATGAAATAATGTGGGAAAAATGATGATATTGAAAATTTTGGAAAGTGGAATTTTTGGTGTGAAGAATTTTTTTTGAGATGAAAATTTGTTATTATAAAAAAAAAAATTTAAAGAGAATGAATTTGAGTGTCTAGTTTTGTGTTTATTTATACATTGTGTGTGTGTGTGCGTGCGTGTGTATTATTTTCATTGTTTTTTTCTGAGGGAATTAAATGGAGGAGTAATGCTGCTGTCTTTATTCTCTCTCTCTCTCTCTCTCTCTCTCTCTGTATACTATAGTGTTATCATCTCGTTAAAAATGACCCCGAAGTTCAAGCTTTTGGTTTTTTTTTTAAT
>JACEEZ010026452.1:0-65000 GCA_016584305.1 Chionoecetes opilio
CTTGCTTAACCCATGTTCCGTTACATCAAATTTAGTCCAAGTATCTATATCAAATCCTCATCATTATCTGCTGTTTCATAAACTTTCCTATAAAAACTCAATAGATTAGTGAGACATGATTTACCTTTGCTGAACCCATGTTGTTAATCATTTAGCAAACTATGCTTTTCATTTTTTATTAGATGCTCTCTAATATTTTTTGCAATAACATATTCCAATAATTTACCTACCACTGACGTCAGGCTTTCTTTCTTTCCTGTTAATACAGGAGTGAGGCAAGTGTGTGTTCTTGCCCCATCACTTTTCAACACTTGTATGGACTGGTTATTGGGCAAATTTGTATATCAAAGTGATTGTGGAGCATCCCTCGGCAACACCAAGATCACTGATCTTGTTTTTGCCGATGATGCAGTAATCTTTGCTGAGTCGCTGGAGGTCTTGGTGATGGCTCTCGAGGCGGTGCACGAGGATGCAAAGCCTTTGGGACTTGAGGTCTCCTGGCTTAAGACCAAGGTCCAGGTGTTTGGAGGCATTTTAGATGAAACAGTACAGTCTGTTCATGCGTGCAGCGAGGACATTGAGATCTCGGAAAGTTTTACATACCTTGGTAGCGCGGTCCATAATGACGGCGGGTCACGTCAAGAAGTCTTACGGTGGATTGGCATTGCCCACGGTGTTATGGACTCGCTCAGTAGGAGTATTTGGCGTTGTCGGTACCTGTGCAGGAGGACAAAGATCCGGATCTTCAAGTCGCTTGTGATCCCTGTCTTACTCTATGGTTGTGAGACTTAGACACTAAATAGCGACTTGAAGATACGAATCGATGCTTTAGGTAATAAGTGTCTTCGCATAATCATGGGTTATCGCTGGGATGATTACGTGTCAAATCAGCGATTGCACCATGAGACTGAGTCGCGGCCTATTACCTGCATAGTCCGTCAGCGCCATCTTTGGTTATATGGGCATGTGGCACGCTACCCTGAAACCGATCCTTCCAATCGGGTTGTATCTGTAAGAGACAATCCGGCATGGAGGAGGCCAAGGGGACGCCCACAAGGCTCGTGGCTGGGGCAAGTCGATGTTTCTTGTCGAGAGCTGCTTGGTATGGGAAAGGAGCCTGCATGGGGACTCGCGCGTGGTGACCCTCGGGAGTGGCGTCGTAGGGTGGGCGAGGCGACGCGCCCAACGGCGTATGCCCCCAATGATTGATTGATTGAGATCAGGCTAACGGGTCGATAATTTGACATTAATCCTCTATCTCCATTCTTAAATATGGGAACTACATCTTCCTTCCTCCACATTAACGGAACTTCCTCTATATCAACCGATTTCCTAAAAATATGCACTAGCACCTCACTAACAACCTCTTTGCATTATTTTAATACTCTGGGATAAACTGCACCTGGTACTGGTGACTTAAAATTCTTCTTTCTGTCTATACCTTCTTCTATCATTTCCCTAGTTATCACAATATCTTTGAGTTTCTCATCATCGCTTCCTTTAAACATCTGTTCACTGGAGACATTAACATGCACAATCGGTAGCTTTCTACGTGCACCTGTCAAAATACTCGCTCATCCTGACCCTACACTACACTAAATAACTCGGACCACTGCACTGCCTGGTTTGCAGAACGGTGCACCAGTTTTCCAAGGGCGTCCACGGCTTCCTTGGCCGTCCTAGCACACCACTCGTTGAAGGCGAACTTGGCGTCCATTGCTCGTTGCAGTGCGGGGGTGCAGTGCAGTCTGATGTGGTGGATGACGTTCTGGGGCGGGAACTTGCATTAATGCAGGCATCACTCAATGGACCTCCTCCACAACCTGAAGGTGGCTATTGCCATCTCCAACTCATATGTCTCAAGGAGCGACCGTGGGAGACATGCTGCTGAGTGCTGGGAGTGCGTGGGAGACATGCTGAGAGTGGGCATTGCTCGACTTGGTGCCCTAAGGTCGGCGAGGTCGGCCCTGAGAGTCAGCATAGCGTCTTGTTGGGCTGCCAGCGTCGCCTGGGCTTGGTGAAGGACCGGCGTTGGAATACTAGGCACAACCTTTGCCTGGCGCCTCTGGCCTCTAGGTGTGACGTAGGCGGGTTTTCGAGGTGGTGCCATCTTGGAGTTGTAGGTTCAGCAAACACTGCGCCATGTAAGGTGTTTCAAGGGCAATAAAACACTTGAGGTAAAGAATGTCCTTTATTGAGAGCAGCGTTGCCAGTTGGCCTTTACTATTTCTCTGGGAATTTGAGCTTAATAAAATCTGGAAATTCAATGAAAAATCTGGATAGGCGAAAGTTGAAAGGAAATTGAAAAATAAAATATAATATATATATATATATATATATATATATATTTTAAAATATTATATAATATATATATATTATATATATATCGTTAAAAGTGATAGCTAGTTCAGCGTTTATAATTATTTTTTAAAGATATTTCTCTTTGTCTTAAGTGTCTTTTTTCTCTTTTGTAATCACTTTATGACTTCGCCGTAGCTTGTCATGTTTGCTGTATCGCGATTTCGGGTCTAAGAACCCTTCTTCAGCAGCAGATGGAAGATGTTTTCTGTCAGGAGTTGAGGTGAGCATGATTAAGATGCGAAGTGAAGCGCTATTTATAGCCGGTCTGCCTGCCACGCAGCCTATTACCGATGTCGTTGATTGGTAGATAGCTTTTGCTTCTCGTCTTCTTGAGTGGGAGACGCTGATTGGATGTTTGGTCTTCGCTTGCTTTTCTGTGAGTAGGCTGTTATTGCTTTGTTCTTTTCATGCTGGGTAGAGCTTGTAGGTCGTTTGCCTGTACGTTAAGTTTGGGATTGATCTCTTTTATGTACAGCGCTTCTAGGATGGGAACAAAGCATCGAAGCTGTCACCAAAAATTCAACAACTCGAAGTTAGACCGACAGAAGAGCAAAAAGAGGAGACTACAAGAGAGTGAAGAGGAGACCAGGAGGTCAAAATGGCAGTCTACAAAAAAAAAATAGAATTTATGTATCTTCTGTGAAAGTTTAGAGCCCGTCGTACAAACTCCATGCTTATTCAACATAATCTGCAGAGAGATCCCTAAGAGAATGGCCGAGGAAATGCAAGATGCAGCTATGATGGCTAAGATTTCTGGTGGCGACTTAGTTGCGATTGAAGCAAAATATAATTGCAGTAATACTGTCGAGTACAAAAATCGTTACCTTTCCTATATTCCTGCCTCATCCCAGCCCCACGACTGTCCTGCAAGCACACTCACACACACACGCACGCACGCACGCATGCACGTACGCACACACACATGCACACACACATACACACACACACACACACACACACACACACACAAACACTTGCACACACACACAGTCACACACACACTCACACACGCACACAAACGGTAAGTCCATGAGTCTACGGAATTAGTGGAATGCGGCAAAACGTTACCGCAGAGTTTATTCCTGTAAAATAACGCTGAAAAGGTTTTTACCCCAAATCCCCCTTAAAAAATTTCAATCGACATAGAACCAAGTGTACCCTAGAATTTTTTTCGTTTTTGTTACCCAACTTTCATCAAAATTGAATTTAAATTTCGGATACCCAAAAAACGGGACAACAGACAGACAGACAGACAGACAAAAAACACGGCTATTCCTATAGTATTTTAGTAAGTGTTGTCATCAGTCGTATTGCCACCCTTTTTTCCCTATCATAGTATAGTTTAAAGGGTTTTTTGTACAGAAGAGCTATAATGAAAACAATGTGATCAAAAATTTTAAACGTGTTGTTTGCTGTGTTGGTCAATGGAAAGGCCTCGGGGGGACCCCGTTCCATTGATTCCACTGGGACCCACACTTCGACGGGCACAGCACAGGCAACCCCTTTACAGGCAGTAGAGTTGGCGCGCGTGAACCGGGGTAGGGAACGTAGCTCTTTGGGCGGGGCCCCAAAAAATTTTTTGATCTTTTGGCAAAAGCAACAACGGTGGAAATTTCAGACGCCGCATTAAAAACCGGCCCAAACCCGGGGGGCGCCCCCAAACCCACACACAATACCAAACCAACACACGCACACGCACACAACAACACAAAACACACACCCACGCACGGAGCCCGCAAACACAGCACAAACACACATACAGACCCCCCACACACACACACACACACATTGATGATGCAGATACAACACACACACACATGCTGGGAAAAGGGGGACACGATTAATGGGAAAAATTTGAAAGAGGAAAAAAAGTGTTCAAACTGGAAAAGGATAATACTATTTGAAAAAAATAGAGTGGAGGGAATTAAATAAAAAACAAGGCGATGAAAGGTAGAGAAAAGAAACGCAGAAATGTATTCAGTACATGAAAAGGGAAAATGACACAAGAGGAAATGAAAGATGAAAGAAAGACATGGAAGATAGAAAAAGAAAAAGACCAAGAAAACTTACGCCAGATAATAGAAGATCAAGAAAATGAAAAGAAAAATCTGACCAAAAACCAGGAAACAGACTTTGACGGATTAAGAACATTCTTCGGAGAGACAGACTGGAGTAGTTTCCATGCAGCAAGGAGTACCCAGAAAAATGGGATGGGTTCATCCGAATTTACACCGAAGGAATAAATAGTTATGTTCCAAGGATAGTTATCAGAGAAAAGAAAAAAAATGAATGGTTTAACAGAATATGTGAATTAGCAAGACTAGAAAGAGATAAAACATGGAATACTTGGAGGAAAAAAGGAGGTATCAACCTTTGGGAGAAGTACAAAAAAACTAGAAATTAATATGTAAGAAGTACCTATGAGAGGAATATAATAGAAAAATGTAAGAACGAACCGAAACTTTTCTATAGATATATTAATGGAAAAATGAAAAACAAGGAAGGAATAGATAAGCTGAAGGTAGAAGGCATAGTGTATGAAGAGGCATTACAAACAGGCTGAGGTGATGAAAAAGTGTTACAGACTGTATTTACAAGAAAAAGGGTAAATTTTAAAAACGAAAAATATAATAGCAAAAGAAAATATAATGGAAGACTAAAAGTAGACGTAATAGAAGTAAAAGGGCTAATGGAAAGTCAAGATGTGAGAAAAGCCCGGGTCCAGTTTGAAGTGTCGAACTGGATAATGAAAGAGTGCAAAACCAACTAGCAGGAAAGTTACATAGTGTAATTGGAGTTCACTCAAGGAAAAGCAGAGCCCGCTTGATTGAAAAAAGAGCAAATATTGTGCCAATTCACAAAGGAGGAGACAAAGAAAAAAAACTAAATTACAGGCCAGTATCTTTAACAAGTGTAGTGGCAAAAAGTGTGAAAAAATTGTGAAGGACAGATGGTTAAAAATATTTGGAAGAGGCAAAACCACTCGAGGGGGCCCAGTTTGGTTTTAGAGGGGGAATGTCATGTACAACGAATTTTAAGCTTTTACTCGAGAGTGATCGATGTGACACAGGAAAAGAGGGGTGGGTCGATTGCATATACTTGGACCTAAAGAAGGCATTTGACAAGGTACCTCATAAGAGACTGCTCTGGAAGTTTAGAACATGTAGGAGGATAGAAGGGTGGTTTGTTGAAGTGGATGGAAGACTTTTTGAGCAACAGAGAGATGAGAACAGTAATAAAAGATCAGAATCAGAATGGTGCAGTGGAAAGTAGAGTTCCTCAAGGATCAGTATTGGCCCCAGTGATGTTCTTGGTCTATGTAAATGATATGACAGAAGGAGTAAATAGTTATATGAGTTTATTCGCTGATGATGCTAAATTACTAAGAAAAGTAGAAAGTAAAGAGGGCTGTGAGGATTTTCAAAAGGATCTAGATAAGATTTTCAGATGAAGGTAAACTATGGAAATGGAGTTTAATGCTAAAAAGTGTAAAGTGATGGAAGTGGGCCCGTAGCAAAAAGAGACAGAGAGGAAAGTATTCGATGGAAATGAATGGATAATCAAAACAAAGGTCGAAAAAGATCTGGGGGTATGGATTACGACAATTTGTCACCAGAGAAGCATATAAACAAGATCACAAAGGGGATACAATATCAGTTGCTGATGAATATAAGAATGGCATTCAAATATCTGGATGAAGAGATGATTAAGAAATGATAACATCTTTGATTCGGACCAAGGTGGAATATGCGGCAGTGATTTGGTCACCACATAAAAAAGAAGGATATAAGGAAGATTTAGATAATACAAAGAGCAGCCACAAAAATGGCTCCAAGCCTGAGAGATTTACCAAAAGAGGAAAGACTTTCAAGACTTTAAAACTCCCAACTCTTGAGAAAAGAAGAGAAAGGGGAGATTTTATAGCAGTGTATAGAGCATCAATGGGTCTGGAAAAAAATTGATAGAGAAGATCTGTTTGTGTGGGACGATAGAAGTGCAAGAGGTCATAAGAAGAAATTGAAAAGGACAACATGCAAGAGAAATATAAAAAAATACAGCTTCCTGTATAGAAGCATAGAAGCCTGGGTCAACCTTGTTGCAAAAGTGATTAATGCAAGAAGTATTCAGGACTTCAAAGGCAAGCTGGATAAGAGTAGATTTGGAGACGGGACAGTACGAGCATAGCTCTTTTCCTGTATGTTACAACTGGGTAAATACAACTAGGTAAATACACACACTCACACACGCACACGAAAGGTCAGTCAATGAGTCTACGGAGTTAGTGAAACACGACATGACGTTACCGCAGAGTTACTTCCTGTAATCTAATACGCATAAAAGTGTTTTTAACCCAAAACCCCCCTTCAAAATTATTCAATCGACATTGGAACAATCCGTTTACCACCTACGATTTATTTGCGATTTTTAGTGCCTACTCTCATCAAAATTGAATTTATAGTTTCGGCTACCCAAAACAGACAGACAGACAGACAGATAAGACACACGGCTACTCCTATAGTATATTAGATAAGTAATAGTGTCATCAGTATTGCCATCATTATACCTTGCAGTAGTAGTAGCATTAAGAGTATTGTACAGTAAGAGCTATTAGTAATGGTGGAAATCGTAAAACAACTAATATTAATCATATTATTATTATTGTTATCATTATCATCATTGCTTTATCATTAACATCTTTATCATTATTTATGTCATTATTTGTATTATTATAATTGTTATTATTATCATCAATATTATTGTTATCATCTCTAGTACTATACAAGTGCATGTGGGCCCTTCGGACCCATGTATTGATGTTTGTAGTAGTAGTATATATTAGACAACAATGTGAGTGCAAAGTCCAATCAAGTTGTTGCTGTCGTTGGTCACTGGTCAAAGTGCCAAAGGGGTAGACCACGTTCTGTGTGATTACGGGGCGCCAACACTTCGACGGCATCAGCACAGCCAACCCTTGATAGGCTGACGTAGAGTTGGCCGTGCGTGGAGTATATTAGAATGTCGATCCCAATCTCACACACACACACGCACACACACACACGGACACACACACGCACACAAACACACTCACACGCGCATACCGCGCGATGGTCAGGTTGATAGCGTTCTGGTCTCTCACTCCGTGGGAGGCGGTTCGAATCCTCGTGCTCCCGGAGATTTTTTACTTGACGAATTCGGGCGGTTACTGTCCCCCTTGAGCAAGGGGATGGGGTGTGTGGTGTGTGAGGTCCCAGCATTACCCAAAGATCGGTAATAATGAGCTCCAAGCTCGCACTGAGAGGGTGAAACTGGCGATCGCGAGCCAGCTCGCGTGGACAAGACCATGGGTGAATGAATGACACGCACGCACGCACACACATGCACACAAACACACACACACACTCACACACGCACACACACACACGCACGCACGCACGAACGCATGCACATGCACACACATGCATCCATGCACAAACACACACACACACACACACACACACACACACCTCACTCACACATGCACAACACAAACGGTAATTACATGAGTCTACGGAGTTGGTGAAATGCGGCATGGCGTAACCGCAGAGTTTCTTCCTGTAATCCAATACTCCTACAAGTGTTTTTAGCCCAAAACCCCCTTCAAAATTATTCAATCGACATGGGACCAAGCCGCTTAAGCTCCCTTCACACATTCCACAATCGAATCACGATAGCGCCACCAATTTGATTATTGACGGTATCTTGAAATTTGACGACGATAAACGCAGACCACGATAGCCTCACAACAATGTCACGCTGCCTGTACGTATGTGTCATGACGGTCGTAAGATGGTCACGATGGAGTCATGACAGCTGTAAGACTATGTCACGAATGGAAAATAAACAGTCATTTTGTTGTCACGATAGAGTTACGATAACCACGACAGTGCCATGACGGTGCCATGAACGTATCACCATAGCGTCAAGAGCTAGCAACATGCCTCACACGTGGGTGGGGGTTGCCATGGGGATGGAGAAGGAAGGGGGGCTAGAGATGAAGGTGGGAGAAACAGGGTTGTGTTGGGAATGGGGAAAGGGGGGAAACGGGGAAGGGGGTTGTAATAAAGAAGGGGGTGTTGGTGGGGAAACGGGGAGGAGGGGGGAGGGGGATGGAGAAGGCGTGGTGTTGGTGGGGATGTGAGTGGTTAAAAGGGGGTGGGGGTGTCACCAAGTGGTGATGGGAGTAGTGGGTAGGGAGTCGAGGGGGGAGTGCCCCCACGTGGTGGTGGGAGTAGGGGGAATGGAGTCGAGGGGGGAGTGTCACCAGGTGGTCATGGGAGTAGGGGAAGGGAGTCGGGGGTGGTTGGAGGTGAATGAGAAAGGGGGGAGAAGGCGGAATGGGGTGCAAAATAGGGGGGGGAGGCAGGGATGAAGGAGTGCGTAACGGTTTCTTATCGTCACGATAGTCATACGACGATAACGATAGTGTCACGAAACTGCTAGATAGATAACGATAGCGTCGCGATAGACTTACGATAGCGCTGCGGTGGGTACAAAAGTCGGGGAGCTTCCCGATTTTTTAGTGCACGCACTAACTTTTCGTGGCCTCGGCCGAGTGCGTCACGTGACCGAGATCGGTCACGATGGACCCTTAACCAGGACCATGACGGCGCTGCGCATTGCATTGTTGGCGCGTTCGTGGTTCCATTATGGAATGTGTGAAGGGGGCTTTACCACCTAAGATATATTTGCGATTTTTTGAGCGTATACTCTCATCAAAATTGAATTTACAGTTTCGGCTACCCAAAACAGACAGAAAGACAGACAAACAGACACACGGCTATTCCCATAGTATATTAGACAAGTGCTTGTGGGCCTTCGGACCCATGTATTGATGTTTGTAGTAGTAGTATATATTAGACAACAATGTGAGTGCAAACTCCAATAGAGTTGTTGCTGTCGTTGGTCACTGGTCAAAACCTCTCGGGATAGACCACGTTCCGTGTGATTCCACGGGGTACCAATACTTCGACGGCATCAACATAGCCAACCCTTGACAGGCTGACGTAGAGTTGGCCGTGCGTGAACACGGGTGTAGGCAAGTAGACTCCCACGTAGCTCTTGGTCTGGCGAGGGCACTTGTTGATCGTCATGCAAATGCAACACGGATGGGAAATTGCAGACGCCGCTTGCGAAATCCAGTGCCAGACGCTGCTTACGTGATGATGGGTAAGCAAGGCAGGTAGAAGTCGTCGCCTCGGCTCGGTCCGGTGATGACCTGCAGATGCAGCACGTTGGCACTGATGCCACGCATGACACAGATGGTGCCGTTGACAATGCCGGGCGGGCAGATATTGCGCAACACCATCACCGGTACACCTGTTTTCAGTGTAATGTCGTGCTGCGGCAGACCCGGCATCCCAATCTTGTCGGCTACTCAAAACAGACAGACAGACACACGGCTACTGCTATATTACATTAGAATATCGACCACAAGCACACACACACACACATGCACACACACACACACACACACACACCACGCACGCACGCACACACACATTCACACACACACGCACGCACGCACACAATAATACACAACTCTCACACGCACAATAACGGTAAACCAAGAGTCTACGGAATTGTTGAAATACGGCAAGGCATTACCGCAGAGTTTCTTCCTGTAATCTAATACACGTGTGAGTGATTTTTGCAGAAAACCCCCCTTCAAAATTATTCAAACGACATAGGACCAAGCTACCTACCCCCTACGATTTATTTGCGATTTATTGAGCCTACTCTCATCAAAATTGAATTTACGGTTTCGGCTACCCAAAACAGACAGACAGACAGACGGACAGATAGACATACAGACACACGGCTACTCCTATAGTATATTAGATTACACAGTTTTTATTCCTGACTTTGGCTATTTTTGTCTTATTTGAATCGTTCGTATATTCTTATGTGAATAAACATTGTGTATGTTAGTTGTGAACCAGTTGTGGCTTTTACAGTTTAGGGCGGAGGGAGCCTAAAGCCTAAAGGAGAGGGGGTGCGAGGGAGAGGACTCAGAGTACCGGACATGTAGCGAAAGGTCGGTAAGGTGTAAGACAGGTGTGGCTGTTTAGGGTGGAGGGAGTCAATGGTAGGGGTGCGAGGGAGAGGAACATGTCTCCGAGAGAAGACTGAGCAAACATTTGCAAACAAGAATGGCGATATTAAAAAAATTATGGGCCTGCCCCACCCTAATTTTCAATGAAATCTTTGGTGCGGCTGTACCTACGGTCATCATGAGGGGTATATAATTCGTGGAGTGTGGCGTTATATAATTGTTCCCTTTCGTCCTTATTCCATGGCGCAAGTAGAGAGTATAAATAAATATATACCAAGTTTGGAAATGAAAACTTGAAGGCTTTAAGCCGCGAGATGCATCGTCACACACGTCTTCCCTCTCGCTCCTTCTTTGCAAGTCGGCCACGAAACTGGGAGACATGATAGAAGCAGAAGAGGTACGAACTCAGCTTTATGGATTCCAGCCGAGCCAGTATCATTGAACGTCAGCAGAGTTATTGATGCGGAAGCACTTTATCTCACAGCTAATATTTGGCGAGTCGAAGTGAGCTAGCTATATATTAAATAATGAGGCGTATGGATGAATATTGAGAATGCTGAGTCCGCGTTACACTTACAGGATTAAGATTGATCATAAACATGTCACCTAAAGATGATGTGCAGAAAGAGAGGGATGGGAGAAAAGGCAAATAAAGTGAGAATGTTGGTGATGAAGAGGAGGAATAAGGCACTGGTGAGGAATATAATATGAATAGAATAAATGTGAAGATGATAATGAAACGCCTTTTCTACTACGCGTCAAGGGTAAGAGTATATGAGATCATGTTATCTTGTGAGCGAATAAAAACTTTCAAAGAGAAGCGAATAAAACCTTGGGGAAAATAATAGAAGAAAACGAGCAGGATAAGGGAGAGGAGGAGGAGGGGAAGGAGGAAGGGAGGAATACAAAGAATACAAAACAAGACCAGACAGCAATCCTACATGAATCAACCAGGCTGGTTATGTGAATTTTTTTTACCAATATAGTTTCTACGTGTTAGAGGCAAAATAATAGGAAAGTTGTAGGCTAAATCCCACCCGTCACTCCCATAGATCAAGGCCGACAGGAAAACTATAAAATAAGAATAAACGTGCATAATCTAAAAATTGCCATGAAATATGATAGGAAAGGCAGAAAGAGAGACAAACTGCTAAAGCTAAAGCTAATAAAAAAAAACACAGCAAAATTACGTAGGACCGAAGTACTGGAAGAAGTAGAAGCCCAGTCTGCGGGGAGGTCCGACCACGCAGACCTCTCCAATGCCTACGCATGGGGGGAGGGGGAGGGGATCAGCACTATATATGACAAGGCGGGGCAAAGCTCTCCGGAATCCCGCACTCTATTGTAGTGGGAGTTTCCTCTAGCCTCTCTTTTTGTTGTGGGGGTGGCCGAGGTTGTGGCGAGGCGGCGCCTACCCCGACTCTCTCATGGGACAAACCTCCGGAGGCTACTACGTGTGGGTTCCCGGAACAATCTGAGCCTCTCAGATGATGACCGACTGCCTCAACTATTGGAAAAACTCAGTAAGCTTCCCTCGCACACTCTTTTGACGAAGTCAGAGAGGCTCAAGCAAAGTTGAGGGGTGGAAAGCAGGTGGTGTTTGTAATATCAGTGTGGAGCTGCTCAAAGCTGAGGGTGAGGCCATGATCCGGGGTTTGCATGCTGTCTTGACTGCCGTGTTGCAATCAGGTATCATTCCTCTTGACTAAAAAAGGGTGTTGTGTTCTTATTTGGAAAGGGAAAGATGACAATCAGGACTGCATCAACTACCACGGTGTTTCACTGTTCAGGGCGTCAGGCAAGGTGGTTGCCCATCTATTGCTGACACAGATCAGCCATCTCCTGAAACATCAGACATGAGCAGTCGGGGTTCACGCCTAGTAGTTCAACAACTAACCGTATTCTAGCGCTTCGTGTCCTGGTGGAACGCCGACATGAGTTTCGACAGGGGATGCTTGCAGCCCATGTTGAACTCAAGAAGGCGTTTGACTCAGTGCATCGTGAGGCACTCTGGGTTCTTCTGTGGCTTTTCAAAATACTTGCAAAGATTGTTGGTCTGCTGACTGCCCTGTACTCTGGGACTGAGAGTGACGTGTGAAGTGTAGGGGATGTGTATCAAGATTTTATCCTGTGAATAAGGAGTGAGGCAAGGGTGTGTCATTGTCCTAGCACTTATAAACACTTGCATGGACTGGGTATTGGACAGAGTTGAGGCTAAAGTGATTTTGGAGCATCCCTCAACAATATGAAGATCACTGATCTTGTTTTTGCCGATGATGCAGTAAGCTTTGCTGAGTCGATGAGTCTCCTGGCCTAAGACCAAGGTCCAGGTGTTTGGAGGCAGACAATAATTAAATAAATATGAAACAGAACAGTCTGTTCATGCGTGCGGCGAGGACATTGAGATCTTTGAAAATTTTAAATACCTTGGTAGCGCACTCCAGAATGACGACGGGTCACGTCAAGTCTTCCGGCGGATTGGTATAGCCGTCGGTGATATGGACTCCCTCAACACGAGTATTTGGAGTTGTTGGTACTTGTGCAGAAGGACAAAGATCCGGATGTTCAAGTCGCTTGTGATCCCTCTCGTACTCTCTGGATGTGAGACAGGGACACTAAATATTGAATTAAATGACGTAATCTTTGAGTACGAAATATCTTCTTTCCATTTATGTCATTGGTAATCAAATAAAGCTAAAAGAATTATGTGTAATATATTCTTCAAATATCGTATATTCTGTTACACGCGAATGTGATTAAGGAAGTTCTAGAAGCGAATGTGTTCTGGGGTTAAGATCCTTCGTAATCATGTTTCCTTTGCCCTTTTTGGCCTAGATCCTCGGAAGGCTTATGGTCCTGACGGAGTCCCTCCAATTGCTCTCAAAAACTGTGCTTCTATGCTTACCCCCTGCCTGGTAAAACGTTTTCGTCTTTGTCTATCAATTTCCACCTTTCCTTTTTGCTGGAAGTTTGCTCACATTCAACCTGTCCCTAAGAAGTGTGACTTTGGGTGAGAGGTAAGCTTTTTCTTCCTGGTTTTCTAAAGCTTTTGGGTCTATATTTAATAAGAAGTTTTTAGGCATATAATAACTGCTCACAATCTTATATCTGATCGTCAGAGTGGTTTCAGTAAAAGACGATGTAGGGCTATATTCAAGATTTTTTGCGATCCGTTGCACCGCGGAGCGACAAGCAGGAATCATTTGTGTACACTCGACGCGTTGCGTTGTCCTCTGCCTTTATTCCATTATATTTCTTCCCAGACCATTACAGGTGAGTTTTCAACATAACCGAGAGTAACATACATACCCTATGAATGCACACGTGTCATATTTAAGGTCAAATTTGGTTCAGGAGGCCTTATATGGGTTTGCTAACTGGTGAGGAGTGCCGTGACGACCACCACCACTGCCCGGTGGTGGTGGTGGTGGTCATCCATTGTCTAGTGGCGGGACGTTCAAATGTACTCACAAGCATCACTCAGGCCCATTTTTTCTACATCAACGCCTCAGACAAGTGGCGAACACTTACAAAGCTATTATTTATATAGCAGAAATGATAAATTAGGTTGGTAAGATGAATTAGATGTGTAAAATAGTAAAAACATTGATGCCGCCTTGGACTCGCTTGTGTTGGTACGTCTGCACAGCTCTCCATGGGCCGGGCAGTTGACAACAATTTTTGACTATAGTCTAGTGGCTTAAGAACATAATATGGTAAGATGGAAACCGGGTGGATAAAAGCACCAAATTTGTACACTGATAGAACAGTTTATACTTGACAAGAAAATCCATTGCTCCAAATGAATAGGATAAGGCAAAGGGGTTTATGTTGAACTTTTCAAAATGGCGGATCTAAATACGAGAAAAGTCGAATATCCAACATATCAATAATATATGTTATTGCAAATCTACATTTACTAACTATGAAAAGTCAAAGAACATTGTTGTTACCTCTAGAAAAAAGCATATTTTATGGTATCATTTTGAAATAAATGTCCTGAATTCCTGAAATACCCTGAAACAGGGTATGAAATACCCTGATTCACCAACTCTTGTTTAATGTTTTCTGGAAGAGACTTCATCTCTCAAGTGTATACTGACCCATTGGCTATAGTTAAAATGGTCCAATGCAAAGAACAGGAACATCAGACTTTCTAGGCACTCCACATAAAGGTTGAAGTTCCCCTCTCTGTGAGCACGGATGAACATGTGTATAAGAAGCTCTGTTCTACGGACTATGTCCCAGAAGTTAAATGTTGGGCTTTGTTTGATCATCTGCTCTCTCAGTTCTGCTGTATCACCTTGATGAGATGATGTGTATCTCCTTTCATAGGCGTCTTGCATCAGTTTTGACAGAGCCAACACTGACACCTGATGAATATGACGAGTCCGAGTTATATGTGATGCCTTTAAGAAAGACTCAACTGTGCCAGATGATGCAACACCCGATCCTGAATGTGCTTCTGTCCATCTAGTCCGGTAGCCATGGCGCTGCACCTTGTTTTGTCGGATAAAGTTTTTTTTTTGCTGTTTCTTGTAGCTTGGGGGTAAGTCTTCAAAATACAGGAGGGTGCCCAGTGGGCACCCTTGGGCATTTTGAGATATTAACCCCATAAACACCAAAATCACAAAAGAAACGTGATTTATTATATTGCATGCAAAATACTTAAATCAAATGCCTCTAACCTGTTATCTACAATGAATTATTAATAAAGCAGTTCCTGTATTCCATATAATACAGTATTTTCTGCCCTCTAGCCATTTATGAAACTTATTAACTTATTTTTACAACACTTTGGTGAGAATCACACTGGGAAATATGTGTATTAACTCATGTTTACATTTTCTTTACAGCTTTGGTTATGGATCCAGTGCCCGAGGAGTGTTACTTCAGTTGGAAGTTCAACTGCCAAGTAAAGAAAGAAAAATTGAAACCTGTAAAAGCAGTCATAATAAGGAACATTATCCAGTGTAATAACATATATGGCGATGAAAAACACTTTGAGGTTCAAAAATCATTAGATGATAACAATGAAATGATCATCCATCAGAAAGCATCGTGAACATCACAAGTGGGAAGATAGCCCCAGCATCTGTTAATGTAGACAATGCTGTACTGATTGGAGAGACAATGTTGAAAGATTTTGAAGTGACCTGGCCAGAGGGATTTTACAGTACCATCCCAAAGAAAGCAAAGACAATGGCAATAACTATGAAATCCATCCAAGTTGACGACTCCAAAATGTATGACCTGAATGGCATCTACTCAAGAGTCATCGCACTGTTCTCTAGTGACCGCAGTGTTGATGTGAAGGATGTTCTCGTCTACGAGCTGGCACCAGTTCCAACTGCCATGTTCACAGAGGAAGGAGTGCGGCTGTGTAAATTAAAAGTCCACACTGAAGAAGTCACTCCAGGTGGAAGTCTCGAAGAGGAAAGTAAATGACGCAGACATCACAGTCATTGATGGATCTGCACTTCTTTGGACCATCCACTGGCCAGCAGATGGCACTGTAGCTGATTTCATAGAAAATGTTAAGGCACGGCTAACTTCATACCTCTTAAAGAGTGACGTCTACCTTATCTTTGACAGATACTACGAGTTCAGTATCAAGTCCGTCACCAGAGATGTCAGGGAGACAGTGGTCAACAAAAATCATCATCTCCTCCTGTCAACCAAACTACCAGCCCAGAAAGTTGTCCTGTCATCCATTGCAAACAAAAAACAGCCGAACAAATTACTGTGTGAGGAACTGAGCAAAGACAGGCTTTTTCATCTACGGAGCACAAAGAAGCACAAGTTGGTGGTGACAGGTGAGGACTCATGTCCCATCGAGATCAGGATGGAAGAAAGACGGGACAGATATGATCTAGAAAATCAGCAGGAAGAAGCTGACACCATCATCGTCCAACAAGTCCTGAGGTGTGCTGGAGAAGCCCATCACATCACTGTGGTTTCTGATGACACAGATGTGTTTGTCCTTCTCCTTCACCATTACCATCAGACAGGACTGGATGTACCACTAATCATGGATTCCCACCGCAAGGACAGAACAATAGTGGACATCAAGTCAACACTGGCCAAGCAGACACAAATTGTTGAACACCTTTTACCAGCCCATGCCATATCAGGATGTGACACTGTAGCATCGTACTATGGGTTGGGAAAAGGCTCTGTCATCAAAGCCCTGAAAGCTGGTTATGACCTATCAGCCATTGGCAACATGGATGCACCATTCCAGCAAGTCCTTGAACAAGCCACTGCCTTCATCGCAGCCTGTTATGGCATAACAGAGAGCACGGACATGTCCCACACAAGGCTACTTGTCTGGGGAAAAAGAATGGGAAAGGACATATGTCTGCACCAAATCTGGCTGCTCTATCACCAACAAAGGAAGCATTCCTTGAAAATGTTAAGAGGGCCCACTTCCAAGCGTACTTGTGGCGAAATCTCGATGTGAATCAGCTACCACACTGGACCCAGAGGAATTTGGATGGGAAAAAGACATCTGTAACAGGGCACTGATCCCAATCCACCTACCAGAAGATGCCAAACTTGTCCCAGACTACATCCTGAAGATGATCCGGTGTGGCTGCAAGAGTGAGACCCTTGTGCTTCCAAGAAGTGCAGCTGTAAAGAACATGGTTTGCCATGCACGATGTTCTGTGCATGTTTCAGGGTAGGATGCTCAAGACCCTAAGATTTGGGCATGAAGGGGTTAATATCTCAAAATGCCCAAGGGTGCCCACTGGGCACCCTCCTGTATTTTGAAGAGGTACCCCCAAGCTACAAGGATCCATAACCAAATCTGTAAGGAAAATGAAAACATGAGTTAATACACATATATTTCCCAGTGTGATTCTCACCAAAGTGTTGTAAAAATAAGTTAATAAGTTTCATAAATGGCTAGAGGGCAGAAAATACTGTATTATATGGAATACAGGAACTGCTTTATTAATAATTCATTGTAGCAGGTTAGAGGCATTTGATTTAAGTATTTTGCATGCAATATAATAAATCACGTTTCTTTTGTGATTTTGGTGTTTATGGGGTTAATATCTCAAAATGCCCAAGGGTGCCCACTGGGCACCGGCACCCTCCTGTATTTTGAAGAGGTACCCCCAAGCTACAAGAAACAGCAAAAAAAAATACTTTATCCGACAAAACAAGGTTCATCAATAAATCAGGCTATGGCTCCCGGACTAATCCTGAACCCTCCATAAAATTGCCCAGAGCATTCCAGAAATCTTTTTCGAGATGGAGACCACCAAACATTAAGATAAGTTTATCCTCTCCATATATCTCGTGCCATTTCCATTGGATAGTCTTACAGACTGCAAAGATTAGACAGTAACAGGCCATTACTGGAATCTGGCCAGGGTTGAGGTGATTGGTGATCTGAGTGATCTGGTTGATACCATGCTTGACCATAGCTGGAGAATCTGCTTTTTCTGCAAACAATGGGAGCATCGCAGTTATTGCTGGAGTCGGAGGTTCTGCAGTCTGAGTAGAAGCATGATATACTGCCCCGGAAATTGCTTGACCTTTCTTGAGAGATTCATCTGGGTTCAGTTCAAGGGTTCATCTGGGTTCAGTTCAAGTTCAAGAGCTTGCTGGATCCACTTTTCTTCGACTTGTATTTCATGAGCAACATATCCAGTGACTTCTGACATGGTTCTTTCAGGAAGATTTGATATTGGTGATATTGTTGGAGTAGCAGAAACAACACTGTACGCTTCAGGAAGGAGCCATTCCTCATATTGCTACTGCTGCAGAGTGAGGCAATATCACGAGATATGCCAGTTGGAAGGCGAGTTGGAAGATGAAAATTGGATGATACTTATTCCTGTTCCATGAAATGAACTATTGGCAGTAGTTGAGGAAGGATTGTGATCTATGTTATCAAGGGCACCTACGGTGAAAATGTTTTTCTTCAAGTTTGGTGGGCACACTACATTTTCCACATCGAAGAGTTTACACATTTCCAGATTTATCTCTGACTCTAGTTCAATGACACGATCATA
The DNA here is from genome assembly GCA_016584305.1 of Chionoecetes opilio. Taxonomy (NCBI): domain Eukaryota; kingdom Metazoa; phylum Arthropoda; class Malacostraca; order Decapoda; family Majidae; genus Chionoecetes; species Chionoecetes opilio. Next base: position 18,481 of record JACEEZ010026452.1, read on the forward strand.
TGTTATGATAATGCCTAACAACGCTAGCTGTTATGTGAGAGTCTTGCGCCTTGTTTGGGCATGGACGTTTAATCCAATGTACACTGGTAATGGAGGTTCTCTTTCTAGGTTATGACGCATCTTGGTAGTTCCAGATGTTTTGACTCTTTTCTTGCTATTGTGTGTAATTTGTTGTGAGAGAGTAAGACATGGTTGTGAGAAGGCAACACTTTCCTTGATATTTGAGCCATACATAATCATTGAGGTCAGTAGTTTGAGGCTAGGGCTTACAGACAACTCTTGGCAATTAGGAGCGAATAAACCAGATAATCTACTGCTGAGCTGAAACATTTCAACTCGACATATATTAGCAGCTTTCATCAAGATCAATGCCTCTTCATCATAGTTTCTATGGATCTCTGCATCTTCCAGCATTTCCTGCATACCATCTGGAAAGACTAGATGAATGTTTTTACCATCAAACTGCTCTGGTATTCCTAGCTCAGCAAATGCATCCATTATCTTTTCTTTGAAACGAGTCTTGTTTACAGAAATGTTTTCACCTAATTGTTCAAGGCGGCTCTCATATAGCTGACGGACTTCTGACAATTTGAATATGTAGTTCCCCTCCTCAAGTGAATTTCGTAAGTTCATTACTAACTCATCGAATGCGCGGGCCTTTGCTTTTTCGCTGTCTTCATTGGGCATTCCATTCGTTTGCTTCATATAGGAAAGGTAACGATTTCTGTACTCGGTCAGTATTACTGCAATTATATTTTGCTTCAATCGCAACTAAGTCTCCACCAGAAATCTTAGCCATCAAAGCTGCATCTTGCATTTCCTCGGCCATTCTCTTAGGGATCTCTCTGCAGATTATGTTGAATAAGCATGGAGTTTGTACGACGGGTTCTCACTTTCACAGAAGATACATTAATTCATATTTTGTTTTGTAGACTGCCGTTTTGACCTCCTGGTCTCCTCTTCACTCTCTTGTAGTCTCCTCTTTTTGCTCTTCTGTCGGTCTAACTTCGAGTTGTTGAAATTTTGGTGACAGCTTCGATGCCAGCATGCTTTGTTTCTCTTCAAGATTTTAGTAATGACTTCACAGGGAATTTATATCTTCACTGGAAGGGCATCCAGTTCCATAAACTCAGCAACATTACTCAAGAAATGGTTGTAAACTGGGATGGGATCATGGGAAGTATGGTCCCGTGGGCATGAAAGTGCTTTTTTTGTGTTGAGCTAACAGATAATACACTTGTCCCAATCCAATATAAGTCATTTCAAGAAGAAAAAAAATTAATATTAATATTAATGTTTTCATCATAAAACAATACTATACTAGTCTTATGATAATCTGGTGGCTTAAGGTGGCTATGTTGTTGCTCAGTGCTTCGCAAAAATGAAACAACGTCGTCAATTGAGACGTCACTCGTAAAAACGACGTCACAACTAACGACGTCATAATTTCAATTGTAGCAATATATTATTTTCAATGGGAGACCCTATTGATTTATTATACAAAGTTTAGTACTTTGGTCCAGAGTGTCCCCAAAATATCCCAAGCCACCAGACTATATCCCACCCGTGAGGTTACGACGGTCGGCAAAATCCACCAGCCGGGACTCGACGAGCATTCTTGAATATAGCCCCTACTGGCGATCTTTTAGCTTTCCTAATTGAATCTTAGTTATCCTCCTTTACGGGTTTCGGTGAAACTTTTGATGCTGCCCTTGACATATCAAAAGCTTTTGATAGAGTCTGGCACACGTCTTTAATTTATAAACTACCCTCATTCGGCTTATATCCCTCTCTCTGCATATTCATCTTAAATTTCCTTTTAAATTGTTCTATAGCAGCTAATATAGACGGTCATTGTTCTTTTTCTAGGCATATCAATAATAGTGTTCCTCAGGGCTCAGTCTTATCACCCACTTTCTTTGCACTATTTATTAATGATCTTCTAAGTCTATGTCAATGCTCTATCCACTCCCACAGCTCCTACATGATTCCACCCTTATTTTTTCAACGTTGTTCATTAGGCATCCAACTCAACAGGAACTAAGTGACTCACGAGACATGCCACAGAGCGCCTAACTTCTGATCTTTCGATAATTTTTGATTGGTACGATAGACATAGAATACATCATTACAGGAGCGGATCAACAGCGTCCAAATATGAAAGAAGCGCTTCAATCGACATCATTAAACAGCAGCTTCCGTCGTTCCTAGCCACTGAATGGCAAAAACTCCATTATGCACATATCATCGGCAATCGCGATGTTTACCTGGGTCAGCTGAAGGAATGTTTCCGCTTCTCTGCAACAAACTGTTTCCGCTCTTCTCTGCAACAAATGGAGTCGTCACTAGAGAAATGGTCAGCGACTTGGCAGCAAATCACGACGAGGCAGACACGCGAATTGCTCTGCATGTCAAATCGATCGACGGCGACGGACCCGACAACATTGTCATCCGGGCATCAGATACCGACGTAGCGGTCATTCTTCTCCATCACAGCGAAAAGTTCCGAGCAAAGGTCTGGATGGACATAGGAACCGGAAACAAACATCGGTATGTATCCATCCCTGCCATAGCCGCTTCTTTAGGACCGGACATGTGTGCTGCACTCCTTGGCTTGCATGCCTTCACGGGTTGCGATTTCACTTCTGCATTCGTGAGAAAGGGAAAAACGCGACCACTGACGATAGTTGAAAGTAACCAGGAATACCAGGGGGCGTTTCGGCAGCTCTCCGAAGACCCAAATGTGAGCGAATCTGCATATAAGACGCTGCAGGATTTCACATGCGAACTCTATGGCGCCAGGAAAAGAGTAGCCCTGAATGAGTTTCGATACCAAAAGTTCGAGAAGGCGTTCGGACCGAAGGCGAGCTGCGCGAATCCCCTCCACAAGCTGGCGGGCATGGACGGTAACAGTCTTCCTCCATGCGAAGCTGAACTGAGAGTGCACATACAGCGGGTAGCATTCGTGGCAAGGATGTGGGGCGGAGCCACAACCAATATGATACAAATTTACCCGACACCCGACGACGGTTGGGTAGTGGCAGAGGACGGCCAGTCATACGATGTGCTCTGGTTTGAAGGGCCACAGATGCCAGATGCGTTGGTGGGCGACGTGGACGAAGAGAGCGACGATGGGACAGAAGATCGTCTGACGACGAGATGATGTCCGCTGACGATTAAGCACTTGTTTTAATTTTCCTCTCATAATTTTGATTAAAGCGGTAATTAGCGCTAATTAGCGGTGTTCTTAATTGGATATGCACCATAGATATTGTTCTTAAGTTGATGATATATGACCAGTGCATGATTATCTATCGATCCATGCATGAATTGAGCTTCCACTACAAATTATGATTAAACTCTTATCAGGGCCCCACGTGACCTTTGACCGGTTCTTAAGTACGGAACGCACCATAAAAAATGTTCTTAAGCGCTTGATTAAGCTTGCTGGTACATCATACTACAATTAGGCACTTGTTTTAATTTTCCACTCATAATTTTGATTAACCCGTAAACTGCGGATACCTGTGTGACAATATCTCTGTGTACGCGGGACTTTTGCCAGAATTCTTATAGTCTCTAAACAAACTTGAATATGTATCAATGTATTCGCCATATATTTGTGCAACGGCTAAAAAAAATTTTTTTGCTAAAGTCTTGTGGTTATTCTATGATTGTACTTGCAAGATGAAGAGCGTTGAGGTTTATGGAATCCATGGTACAGCTCGTTCACAGAAAACAGGCCGCAAGGGTCTTCCTCTCTAATCTCTCTGCCCACGATAGGGAGAGACCTGTCAGCACCTTCACCTTCCATGCTGGTCACTGGGTCACTGAGCCTATATGTGACTCCTGGGTCATTCTCAGGTAAAGTAGAGTTGCCAGATTTCACCGGCCGAAAAATTAGCTCACCTTTTTGAATTTGGCGGCCGCCCAATTGGGCATACTCGCGTTTTCTTAGTGAGTGACCAAATGGGCATAGCCGCGCTCTACGGGTTAAAGCGGTAATTAGCGCTAATTAGCGGTGTTCTTAATTGGATATGCACCATAGATTTTGTTCTTAAGTTGATGATATATGATCAGTGTATTGAATTACAATAATAGAATTGCTAAGATGAGATTGCTAAGATTTTATTGCTAATAAAAAGAATTGCTCAATTCAAGCATGGATCTATCGATCCATGCTTGAATTGAGCTTCCACTACAAATTATGATTAAAACTATTTTTTCTGCTAAACCAGGTGGCGCTGACAACCAAGCGCACCATTCGCGCAACTTAAGAATCGCCTTTCCAGACTCCCACAGGTCCCATGTGTACATTCCGCACCCCAAAGCTATTCCACTCGAGATTATGAATAAACCTCAGTGGGCTCCCGGACTATTTCAGGCAGGGCCCAAGGTTTTTATGTATGTAATGATACACAGTTCAGGGAGGGAAGCCACAAAACACTTTTAAGACCTTGTTTTGGTCGGAAGTCCGACGTCGGTCGTAACAGGAACCCACAGCGTGGAAAAGTCGTAGGTTTGGTCGTAAATGTGCACACTGGCCAACGACTGCTCAAGACCGGTATTAGCAGAGGTCGGAAGTCTCCAGGCATGCTCATTATTGCTTGGTATGCTATGAAATATCTTTTTTATAGGTGAATGTAGACATATGACTGCATTTGGATGGATATTATTCATATACTAGCCGCAAAGCCGCCCTCCCGGCGGACTTTTTGGCTAGCTCCTGCGGAGGTTCTATTGGTGGGCCTACGTCCCACCAATAGAACGGTACGGTTCGGCCTTCGGCCCACCACCTGTGTTTGGTGGGCCAAAGGCCCACCAAACACAGACTCTCCAGATAGCCCCTTCTAACTTCATGGATGTAGAAATGTATGTATTAACGCCAACCCATTCACATCACCCCCAACCCATTCACTCACCCATTACCCATCACCCCCCACCCATTCACTCACCCATTACCCATCACCACACACCCATTCACTCACCCATTACCCATCAACCCCGACCTATTCCCTCACCCATCACCCATCACCCCCCACCCATTCACTCACCCATCACCCCACACCCATTACCCATCACCCCACCCATTCACTCACCCATTACCCATCACCCTACATCAAGGTTTCCTCAATTCTCGCAACCCACTTTTTTTCACAATTCTCGCTAATAGGCTGCTAAAAAAAAGAAAAAAAACAGTGATCGGATCATCCTATAAGTGGGCTTAAAACCTTCCCCTGCTCGACCCGGTTCCAAAACTGTGCCATATGAGGGGATTGTGCCCCGGGGGGCGGAACGTATACCACACACACACACACACAGACAGACAGACACACTTTCGCTTATATTATTATAGATATGAGTAAAGAGATGAAATACAAGCAAGGACTCATCCACGTCTGGCAGCGCGGCCTTCGGCAGCAGCAGCAGCAGCAGCATGAAGCCCATGAGGTGGATATAATTATCAACACCAAGGGAGATGTCTTTGGTAATATTTAGTAGGGGAGCGAGAACCCCTTGAGGAAGCCTATGATCCCTGGTGATATCCTATGGTGATATCACAGGCGTGGGAGCCGACTGTCTTCTTCAGGAAGGCACAGGTGAGGCGGATAACGGCGGGTTTTTTACTCAAAACTTTTGAGAGTGGCGGGTGGAACCACCAGCTCCTCCGCCACGATAGGTTTGGGCAGGATTAAACGTCTTATTACTCGTTATTATACAACTTAGTGATTATGGTGAGATGTTATATATACGTGTCATTATCTAAATCAATGTAGCACCGTGTGTCACCTTAAATAAGGGTGATTACCTCCGCCAACGAAGTTGGAGGGGTTATGTTTTCACCCCGATCTGTCTGTCTGTCTATCTGTCTGTCTGTCTTGTCTGTCTGTCTGTCTGTCTGTTTGTTAGTGTACAGGATTTCTCGAAAAGTTACGAATAGATTTGGACCAAACTCGGTATACCAAGTCTATTTGGTATAAGAAAGAACTAATTTAATTTTGGATGAAATCTATTGATAACTGTTGCCATGGCAACCAATTGATGAAATTTTCGGCCGGAGGTATGCGCTCATACTGAGTGCATAATGCATAATATATATATATATATATATTATATATATATATATATATATATATATATATATATATATATATTAATATATATATATATATATATATAATTATAATATATTGGCGCGGAGGTATGCGCTCTACTGAGTGCCCCTCCCCCCCTAGTTTATAGATGTTATGATGAGGTGACTGCTGGCGGGGCAGTGAGTGATGGAGAAATTCTTGCCACGGGGCCTCCCCATATCACAAATATTCACTATTTCAACCCACATACACACCTTCTACCACCAAAACACTAGCAACACAGGCTCCTTACTTATATATTTACTATCTGATACATTAAAACTCCTTAAAACGCAAGCATTCCGAATAAAACGAGAATTAGTTTGAGATGACGGGGACAGAAGGCGGAGAGAGGCAGTCTGGCATGCCATTCTTGCCCGGAAATATATCTCACTGACTTGTGATTGGTCGATAAGTTTTAAAAACAGTTTGTCATTGGCTGGTGACTGATGATGAGCTTGATGACGTCATTACTCATCTTAGCCAGTCAGGGCCTTCCGACGCGTTTACGACCGACTAAGGGAGGCTTTGTAGCTTCCGTCGTAAGGAAAAGAAGTATCTAGGTCAGGGGTTTTCAACCTTTTTTTCCCCACTTAACCTTTTGGGTATTGTTTATGTCAGCCATGTACCCCTTTCCCTTTGTGATAAGTGGAAAAAAAAAACACAGAAAACATTCCCTTGTGTATATTTGTAAATACTTAAGTGAATTAACTACATAACCGTCATGCCATAACCAGCTACCAGTTAAGGAAAGAGCTGGAAAAAAACCACTACGACTACGTTATCATTACATCTGCTGTAAAGGGAATTAATGAGATGGCTGGAACTGCTTTTCCTCAACTAGTCTAGTCAGCCGAGGAGCAGTTTTAGCTAAAGCACATCGAAGGTCGGCTTCCACATTCAGTCGAGATCTTAGTTTTGATTTTATGACCAGTAAAGGCTGGAAACTGGAAAACCCAGTTTCACACAAATGCGAAGAGCGAAGAGGCTCCTCTGCGACATGTGGATATGACTTGCTTATTTCACACCAGAACCTAACTAAAAAAAAATTCTCAAAGAGATCACAAGCACTGGAGTCATTCACGAAGTCAATAAACTCTTCCTGAATGACATCATTAACAGAAGCAACATCTGTATGGAAAGGGTCTCTAATTAGCTTCAAATTAACTTCAGACACATCTGGAAAGTATCTCTTTAATTCATTTTGCAGTGAGGAAAGATGCTCCACTATTAAATTTGCCATCTGATCTACAGTAGAGGTGTCCTGTCTGTCAGCTAGTGTTTCAAACATGTCAAAATTTCCTTTCCTTACTTTTGTCTCCTACAGTTCTAGTTTCATTAGAAAACTCTTCAATTTGTCAACAGCGTCAGTGACAGCAGCATCAGCTCCTTGCAAAGACTTGTTTAGAATATTTAGGCGTGTAAATATGTCAACAAGATAGGCAAGGTAAGTAACCCACTTTGGATCATTCAGCTTTGCATGATAAATCTGAGATTCCTTCCTGTTATTACGGCTAAATAACTCTTTCAGTTCGTGCTGCAGCTCAAAAACTCTCTTGACAACATTTCCACGAGATAACCATCGAACCTCTGTGTGGTACAAGAGTGTTTCATGACCGGAATCTAAATCTGAACAGAGAAGTCTAAATAATCTAGTATTCAGAGCACTTGACTTTACGAAGTTGACCATCTTTACTGTGGTATCAAGCACCTCTTTCAGCTCAGTAGGCAGTGTCTTGGATGCTAAAGCTTGCCTGTGTATCATGCAGTGCATGTGTTTTGCCTTACTGTTAACAGCTGTAATTCTTGTCTTAAATCCTGACTGATTGCCTAGCATGGCAGGAGCTCCATCTGTTGTGCAGCCACATAAATTTTTCCACTTTAGTCCCTCAGATTCAAAGAAAGAATTGACAAGTTCAAATATATCTGCTCCCGTAGTTGAAGCTTCAAGAGGATGACGAAAAAGAAATTCTTCCTTAAAATTGTTATCTTTGATGTACCTCGTGAATGCCAGCAACTGAGCACAGTTAGCCATGTCTGTCGTTTCATCCAACTGGAGAGAAAATATTCCTAAGGGGGCTGTTTTCATCTCAGAAACCACCTGGTCTTTGATATCTGTGGACATGTCAGAGATACGTCGCTGGACAGTGTTAACTGACAACGGCAGGGTGTCAAGCTTTTTAGCATATTGTTCCCCCAGCATAATTTTTACAATGTCTTTGGTACATGGCAGGATCAGCGTCTCCCAATGGAATGAGGTTTTTTCTGCTGAGCAATTTTCAGTGAAACTACATACGAAGCATGGAGAGCGGCTCTATTTGACTGATGAAAGCTCCATGAGTGATCCAGTTTTGAGCGGGTTAGCATGTTTTCTCTGCGCCTAAAGTAGTCCACATCTTTTCCTTTCAGCTCTGGGTGACAACCGTGCAAATGTCGCTGGAGCAAGCTTGGTTTCATGGCACCGGGAGACAGTACTTTTGCACAGATGACACACTGAGGCATTTCAGTTCCATCTTTAATGATGACTGTGAACCCAAACTTCATGTACTCCTCACTGTAACGTCTCATTTTCTTCTGAGCCTCCATTTCAACTGCGCTGCTATAGTCTGCAACACAAATTATACGTATTCTAAGGAGCTTTCGCATATAATAAATTGCAATATATTAATTAAGAAACATTTCTGAAAAAACATTAATTAAGCAGTGTAATGGAAAAAAGTACCCAAAATGTTAACGCCAGAAATTGAAGAGTAAATAAAAAATATGGGACGTGAATATATTTACAGAAGTTTGCTGTAACATAAAAAAGCCACACCTGAAAAGCCCACACCGCTCATGTTATTAGAAATTCAGAAAGAAATACTGTAAAAGCTCGTGAAATCGCACAAGTTATCACATATAAAGTACTCGTATTATGTAAAACTGCACAAAAACAGACCACTAACAATGAAACACTCGCACTCTAGCCCACTCGGTCACTGACTCCCTCACTCATTCACTTGTTCAGCTCACTTCTGCACACTGTCACACCCTCGTCAGCAAGCACGTGCCATCACCACACAAACACACACATACACACACAATTAAAACGAAGTGTTGCATTGTTTCGTATGCAATATGATAATAATCTAAACTTATAGTATAAAAATGCGCACATACTCAAGACACACCCAACCAGACGACATAAACGTGCATACAAACACGAATATTAGTCTATTTTTTCCTTTAGCTAACTTCAAACAAAAAATTACGATACATAACAACACACATTAACATACCATTCCCCACCTTACACCTGCCACACATCTCACCACGTCACACCATACTCCACACCGCACCACACATCACAAACCTAGCCACATCACAACTCACATCACACCGAACCACGTCATGCCACACTATACAAGATTATTTTACACCATGTATCGCTGCCGCCGTCACACAGCACCACTTCGCACATACAAAAAACAGTAGTGTTCTATTTAATCAAACTTTTGTAACGAGTCTGGGACACATCAGTTTTATCCTTAGTAATGCCAAACTTTTTGCGATAGCAGTGTTACTGAAATCGACAGAACATTCCCTATAGGCCTATGTAATGTTTCAGTAAAAAAGTAGCCACAGAGAGACCAACCTGGCCCAGCCAGCAACAGTTCCCGACTGGAGAGTTGTGGCGTGTACCTGACAGCAGTTTGCGTCTCTATCCCTGTCCAATGCTCGTACAAGTCAGCGGGTGGTCAGTCACACTCACACGCAGGGTTGCCACTCCATGGGATTTTTCCCAAGATCTTGGGATTCTGGATGCCGTCTTGGGATCTTGGGATTTTTATTGAAAAGAGCTAGATATCTTGGGATTTTAAGGCCCCTCCTCCGTCCATCCACTCCCACATCCCCTCCCTTACTGCTCTTATCCCTTACCTCCCACCTCGTGTTGCACAACCAATCCCTACTCCTTCCCCCCAAAAAGCCCCTCTCTCGCTCCATCCGCTCCCACAGCCCATCCATTACCCCTCCACTCCCTTATTTGTCATTCCATTTGTCCATCCAATCCCTATCCCTTCCCTTGGCCGATTAAAGCGCCTACCCCTCCCACTGCCCTATCTCTCGCTGTCCCCCATGGCCTTCCCCATGCCATAAATCTCTACCTTCATACCAGACCGAAATGTTGCGCAGTTCTTATCATAACTGCCTCTTTTTTTTCTTCTTTTTTTGTAAATTTAACATGATTTCTCCAATACTACTTCAATTTCTAGGTGAAATGTACACTTTATTCAAGATTCTTAGTGTTATTTTACATTTATTGTAAACCTTGGGATATTTTGGCCCATCTTATGATTTTCAGGGGTTAGTCTTGGGAATTATGAAATTTTTGAGTGGCAACACTGCTCACACGGCCTGAAGCACGTATCAGGCCGTACCCACTAATGACCCGTGGAGAAGGGCGTACCCCCTGACAGACCCCTTACGTACCCCCTGGGGTACGCGTACCCCAGGTTGAAAACCCATGATCTAGGTAGTCGGAGAGATGGTCGTTGCTGGCGATATGACCTCCGTTGCTGGCTTCCCCCCAGGGGGGGAAGCCACAAAACACCTTATGATCTTTTTTTGGTCGGAAGTCCGACGTCGGTCGTAACAGGAACCCACAGCGCGGAAAAGTCGTAGGTTTGGTCGTAAACGTGCAGACTGGCCAATGACTGCTCGAGACTGGTATTAGCAGAGGTAGGAAGTCTCCATGCTCGCTTATTATTGCTTGGTATGCTATGAAATATCATTTCTCTAGGTGAATGTAGACATATGATTGCATTTGGATGGATATCATTCATATATATGAGTAAAGAGATGAAATACAAGCAAGGGACTCATCCACGTCTGGCAGCGCGGCCTTCGGCAGCAGCAGCAGCAGCAGCATGAAGCCCGTGAGGTGGATATAATTATCAACACCAAGGGAGATGTCTTTGGTAATATTTAGTAGGGGAGCGAGAACCCCTTGAGGAATCCTATGATCCCTGGTGACATCCTATGGTGCTATCACAGGCGTGGGAGCTGACTGTCTTCTTCAGGAAGGCACAGGTCAGGCGGGTGACAGCGGGTTTATACTCAAAACTTTTGAGAGTGGCGGTGGAGCCGCCAGCTCCTCCGCCACGGTAGGTTTGGGCAGGATTAAACGTCTTATTACTCGTTATTATACAACTTAGTGATTATGGTGAGATGTTATATACACGTGCCATTATCTAAATCAATGTAGCACCGTGTGTCACCTTAAATAAGGGTGATTTATAGATGTTATGATGAGGTGACTGCTGGCGGGGCAGTGAGTGACGGAGAAATTCTTGCCGCGGGGCCGCCCATAACACAAATATTCACTAATTCAACCCACATACACACCTTCTACCACCAAAACACTAGCAACACAGGCTCCTTACTTATATATCTTACTATCTGATACATTAAAACTCCTTAAAACGCAAGCATTCCAAATAAAACGAGAATTATTTTGAGATGACGGGGACAGAAGGCGGAGAGAAGCAGTCTGACATGCCATTCTTGCCCGGAAATATGTCTCGCTGACTTGTGATTTGTCGAGAAGTTTTAAAAACAGTTTGTCATTGGCTGGTGACTGATGATGTCATTACTCGCCTTAGCCAGTCAGCGCCTTCCGACGCGTTTACGACCGACCTAGGGAGGCTTTGTAGCTTCCGTCGTAAGGAAGAGTAGTATCTAGGTAGTCGGAGAGCAGATCGTTGCTGGCGATACTACCTCCGTTGCTGGCTTCCCCCCGTTAGTTATGGTTAAATACAGTGATGTATTATCACGTACAGAGCGTTTTTTTTTTTAAAGCAGTCTTCCTTTTGCCGTTCATCCACAATGAGGATGTTATATTGTCTTGCAATAAGATAGTTGCTAATTTGCTAATGCTTCATGATAGATAAAATCATGTTAAAATATATATCCTTTCAGATATATTTGAATCCTGCAAAATTTGAAATCCCAAGTAGTAGATATCTAAAAATATGATATATGCAATCTTTTTATTGATTATAATATTAAATAATTTCAAGTTTATTGTTTAAATGTTTAAAAGTATTACATTTGAAATATTTGATAAGCATAACTAATAACATAATATGATTTACTAAAATTCATAATAGTTAGTATAGACATATAATTTACATTCTCTCTAATATGAATCTTATAGAAAACGTTCCAGCAGAGACTATAATAACAGCAGGCCCGTAGCCAGGACTAGAAATTTTGGGGGGCTATTTCTATCGTAGGGTGTGCTATTTCCATCGTAAGGGGGGGGGGGGGGCTCTTTCTATCGTAAGAGGGGGGCTTTTTTAATCGTAGGGGGGAGGGGTTATTCATATCATAAGGGGGCTATTAATATCCATCGTAGGGGAGCTATTCTTTGTTTGTACTTTTCCTTCCACTTATATAATTAGAATGTCTTTCTACCTAGTTAATTAGTATGTTTTATTAGAGTTTATACTGCCGTCAATAACACTGTAGTCGCCACGGATGATTAATGTCACCAGGCGCCGTATATTACGAATATTAGCATCACTACAAACTTGTATGTGTCACTGAAGACAGGGCTACATAACCTAAACTACTGTACGTACATGCCTCTTCCGTGGCACATACAAGTCTGTAGTGATGCTTTAGTGGTGAAATTCGTAATATATCGCGCCTGGCGACATTCGTGCACCGTGGCGACTATAGTGTTTTCTACGTAGAATGAATGAATGTAGCTGTATAGAATAGTAATGTCTCAAGAAAAAGTAGTAAATCTGGCTTGAATTTTCGTAGTTTTTTAACTTGTGTGTAGACAAATCATATACGCTTCCTAGTAAAAAAAAAATTGGTGAATGGTTTGGGGGGCTTATGAGTTTCTTGGCGGGCTAAGCCCCCCCATAGCCTCCCCCCCCCCCCCCGTGGCTACAGGCCTGCTATAGCCTATACTCCAAGCTCCCTTATTTTGTCGGTAGTGTTTGTTTCCTTAGCCTGATATTTATGTGACAGTATGATAGTCATAATATGAAGCGAAATATCTAATGCATCCGATTGCTTACATAAAATAGTATTCATTTTAATCCAATAACATATCGTGTTCTATATTATTTTACGCGTCACGGACGACCATAGGACTATAGACGGACAGAGTGGACACTTGCGGATGGCAAATGGATGCTGAATAAACATCCGCGCTTACGTCCGCTGCGTCCGTCATGTCGTAAACCGTAGATTTCTTCTGTAAAATGTAAAAAATCTAATTCATGCGTAGTTTACCGTAATAAAAATCTTAATCCAATAACATCGTGTTCTATATTTATTTTACGCGTCACGGACGAGCCGGGACGCCCATAGGACTATAGACGGACAGAGCGGACACCTGTTGATACCAAATGGACGCTGATTAGAGGTCCGCGCTACGTCCGCGGACATCCACTGCCGGCGGGGCTCCTGAGCAAAATTCCCCTTCCCGTCTTTCTATATTCTCATAATGTTTTCTTTATAGGGACTGGCAATTAAGCTGGCTTATTGATGCTTCTTTTTTTTTCTTTTGCCAGTCATTTTTCACGTAAAAAAAAAGATGCCATAGAGAGGAGCTATTCATGGAGTTATACATAATTTATTGGTGGACTCGTGATGAAGTGGAGTTGAAACGTTTGGACAGTAGCCGCCCCTCAGTCGGGGAACTGAAGCTGATGCAATATAATATAGTGTAGACGTGTTCAAACATCCCTGGACCATGATGATTGAATCAGCATAGATTAATAACACACGATTGGTTGCAGATTCAATACGTCATGTACTTTACAGTATGTCAATAGTCAAAGTCTGAAGAACCGCCTCAAAGTCCAATAAACTCCACCCTTTGAGCATCCTCGCGAGGCTGGAAATATATATTAGAAAGCAATTGAACATGGAGACCCAAACAGGGTAGAATGGTATAGAGCGAGAGAGTCGAGAATGTCTTGAGAGTCGACCTTCCGAGCTACCGACTTGTAAATTCGCCGTACGCTGAATTGTTATACATTAAAGTGTTTACTTCTATAAATAAAGCAAGAAAGAACTCTTAAGTGCATTATCCTGAAATACGTAACATTGAAGGAGTAAATAATCTCAGCCACATGTATATATATATATATATATATATATATATATTAATATAATATATATATATATATATATATATATATATTATATATATATATATATATATATATATATATATATATATATATATATATATATATATATATATATATTATATGGACGATTGGAGAAGCTAGCAAATATATATACTTACAAGAAATTATCAAACATTAGTGGTAAAATATAAAACATCTAAAGAAAATCTGACAAGTAAATTATTTGAAATCCCTTCACATGGCTAGATAAGCAGTAATATGTGAAACTAATTATATTTCATCACTAAATATCATGTAAAAACAAGTGGCGTAATTAATTAAAATATATGTATATTATGTAGTGTCTGCTAGATGTGTTGTACTCAATAAAAATATTATATAATCTGCGCCGCAGGATCCACTTGTCAGGCGCAGGACAGCATAATCACTCCTACACACGGGACGGCAATAAAGACGTTCCTCTTGTCTAGGCCCAGTCTAGGGGATATCACAGCACGGAGGGAGGTGCGTTGAATAGACTGGCTGGGCATTTCGTTGACTGGGCGTTGAATAGGAATTAGGTGCAGGTGCCGCTGTAGCACGCCAACTTATAGACCGGGAGCCCAGAGCATTTATTCATGTGAACGACGGCAACAGGTTTGACCTCATGAATATCAAGATCGACCCTCAGACATTAAATATCAGCATTGCTGCCGGAGCGCAGCCAAATAGAAGGGTTAAAAATGACATTTATTCATGCGAAAGTGGCAAGGCTGGAAATGGTCTCAAATTGTTCCCAAGAGTCCTCTGTACACTAAATGCACAACGACAGCAATTTTGGGTGGGGCTTTGCCCCCGACAGCAACCCCTCCCCCCCCCATCCCCTCGTCAAAAGTGACATTTATTTATGCGAAAAGCACCAAGGCTTAGGTACAAGGCATTCATGCGCGTAACCGGTGGTAAGCAGACATAACCACTGGCCAGGATAAAGAGGATTAACTGTGCATCCCCTCCTCCATGTTCCAAAACGCGTGACAATCGCATTAAGAGGTCAAACTTTGTGGCAAAAATGTGGAAAAGGGCTGATCAAGTTGATCCTACGGATGGGGAGAGTACTCCACTCAACTATGGTTGGATGAACACTGATGATGGTTTCCAGCCAGATTGGTTCACTGGAAGTCCTGTCCCTGACTTTTTAACCAGTGCAGGTAATGAAGAGGATTGGCCCCAAACGGCGTCCGTAGAGGACGAAGACTCAGACAGTGTATGGAGTGAGGAGACTGATGACAATGAGGAAGACAGTAACGTGTGATCCATTCTCACTCCCTACCAGGGCAACATCGGAAATGCATATAACATGAAATTAAAGGCAAGCAAAATTATTTGCCAATTTTTTATTTATGGAAAGGGTGATTTTTATTTGTGTGCCAGGTCAATGGAAAACCAATCAATTACATACTCATTTTTTTACATTAAACTGGTTCAATACATTTTAATTTACTTTAATCTGAAATCAACATAGACATCCGTCTATAGAAAAAAAACAATAATTTTTTTATAATCTCATCACTGTTATTGTATTTGGTAAACACTGTTGTGTGGACAAACTGGACATGCATTGTAAAGTATTGCATTTTGTGAATGCCATGGGAAGAATCATCAATATTTTACAATAAAGGTACTTATACACTTGATTTTGATGTTTTCATAAAGGTATTGATATGGTTATCCTTCTGAATAGCCTAAATGGAGTGATATTAAATTTTTCCGTATTTGTGGTTTGAATATATATGTATATATATATATATATATATATATATATATATATATATATATATATATATATATATGAGAGAGAGAAGAGAGAGAGAGAAAGTAGAGAAGAGAGAGAGAGAGAGAGAGATATATACGGGCAGGAAATTTTCTGAGACAGATTCGTTAAAAGTGATAGTTAGTTCAGCGTTATATCTTAAAGATATTTTCTTTTTTTAAGAAGTGTCTTATTCTCTTGTAATCACTTTTATGGAATCGCCGGTGCTTGTCATGTTAGCTGTATCGCTGAATTTCGGGTCTACAGAAAACCCTTCTTTCAGGCAGCACTATGGAAGATGTTTTCTCCTCAGGAGTTGAGGTGAGCATGATTAAGATGCGAGGTGAAGCGCTATTTATAGCCGGTCTGCCTGCCACGCAGCCTATTAGCGGCATCGGTGATTGGTAGATAGCTTTTGCTTCTCGTCTTCTTGAGTGGGAGACGCTGATTGGTTGTTTGGTCTTCGCTTGGCTTTTCTGTGAGTAGGCTGTTATTTGCTTTTTCTTCAGCTGCTGGGTAGGCTTGAGGTCGTTGCCTGTACGTTAAGCTTGGGATTGATCTCTTTTATGTACAGTGCTTCTAAGATGGGAAGTCGCCGCACATCTGCACACAGTCAACCAATTCTGTATTTTCTCTAGAAATTTTCTTGTTATGATGATGCCATGTGTTCTAATAGGTGACTTTTTGGGGCTCCGGAAGTTAGGTGGCAAGTAAGACTTCTGGACAGCTTCGTTATCGTCATGCCGATGTAGGATGAGGGGAGGACTTCACAGTTTCCTCTTTTGCATGTGATCCTATATACGACATGGGACTTTTGTTTTGTCTCCTTCGTCTGGCTTGGGCTGTTACGGAGAAGGAGGTTGCTGGTGTTCTTGTTTTTGTAGTAGATTTGTAGTTTTATTCTCCTCTCTTGGTCTGCAGGTTTCACGTTACGGTGGACGATTTGTGATATATTCTTTCTTCTTCTGAGTGAGCGGTGGAGAAGAAAGCCCGGTAGAAGATAGTTATATCTTGACTCTTTTTTGTGGCGTTAGGGTTGTACAGTTCTCCAAGATTTTCTTAGTTGACGGTTGATGTCTCTCTCGCTGAAGCCGTTGTTGATGAGGACTTGAGTGGATCGCTCGATTTCTTGTGCATAAGTTGCCATGTACTGCAGTGTGTGAGAGCTCTTCTGATGTAAGCACGATTGTGGAGTCTTTAATCTCTGTGGGCATGAAGAGGTTCTTAGACCCGAAATCGCGATACAGCAAACATGACAAGCTACGGCGAAGTCATAAAAGTGATACAAAAGAGAATAAGACATCTTAAGACAAAGAGAAAATATCTTTAAGAAGATAATAAACGCTGAACTAGCTATCACTTTTAACGAGATCTGTCTCAGAGAAAATCTCCTGCCGTATATACTCTACATATGCCTAGTGATGGGGCAGTTAATAACAACAGAAGACACCGAACAAGGCCCAGCAATGAGAGAGAAAGACCTTCATGAGGAAGAGAATAGGAGAGCTGAATACAAAGATCCAAGAACTCCGGCCTGTGCACCGTGAGCTGGAAGATAAATGGGAAACACTGACATCGATGCCGCCTTAAGAGAGAGTACTGACAATTTTTTTAAAGAGATGACAAACCAGCACAAAAGCTCCATAAGCAGAGCCAACCAACAAGAGCTGATTAAACTTACTGGCGCAACCTTAGTACCATCGTCCACCAAAGGCTACATCAACCTTACTAACAAGGTACTTACGCCAGACAAGAAGAAATACTTAATATGGGTCTCAACTGCCACATGATGTCAAAACCCAAGAAATTCCAAAAACGAATCGAATGCGAAGTACTCATCGGTGATGTTGAAAAACTGGAGAAAAAGGAGAGACGGTCACCATCGATCCTGCCTTCAAGCAAGAAATCATCGCAGAAGCTTCCAAAACAAGAGGGAAACTACAGAAGCAGCATCGTCGAACGTAAACACATTGACGCCGCGAAAGAGCTAACATCAGCCCCAGACATCACCATCAGGAGAGCGGACAAAGCTGCTGCATACGTCATCATAAACACCTCTGAATACCTCAACAAGATCGACGACATCCTCAGCGACACTACGAAGTTCGCAAAAATCAACAAAGACCCCACTGAAGCACTCAAGTTAAAAATCAACAAATTGATAAGCAAGAACAATTCTGCCAACACCACCATCAAATTTGGAAAGCTCTCTGGTGAATACGGCATGGGTTACTGCTACGGCAACATCAAGACACACAAGCCGGGCAATAAACTTCGTCCGATAATATCCCAAATACCGACGCCGACGTACCACCTCGCAAAGAAGCTGTGTGGTATCTTGACTCCATACGCACCCAATGCCTACAGCCTTCAATCAGCATCAGAGTTTCTAGACATACTCAAGACCCACAACGCCAGAGGTGCAATCGCTTCGCTTGATGTCGAGTCCCTCTTCACCAACGTACCTGTTGACCGTACCATCAACTACATCATCAACCGGGTGTATAACAACGACTCCATCCCGCCGCTTGACGTCCCGGAACCTGTACTACGGGGACTCCTCGAATGCTGCACTAAAGAAGCACCTTTTACCTCTCCCCGAGGGAACAAGTACCAACAAATAGACGGCGTCGCTATGGGCTCTCCCTTAGGAGTATTGTTGGCAAACTTCTTCATGGGCTGCGTGGAAGAAGAAGTATTCAAGAAAATAAGCAAGCCCGACATATACTGCCGCTACATCGACGACATCTTCATCAAAACGACAAGTCACTACGAAGCAGAACAGCTGAAGCTCTGCCTACAAGATACTTCAGGCCTCACCTTCACCATAGAAAGCAGCTCAGACACATCAATGCCGTTCTTAGACGTCCTTGTTACGCAGGAAGAAGAATCATTCATCACAAACGTCTACGTAAAACCAACGAACACCGGACACTGCCTCAACGGAGAAAGCGAATGCCCACAGAGATATAAAGACTCCACAATCGGAGCTTACATCAGAAGAGCTCTCACACACTGCAGTACATGGCAACTTATGCACAAAGAAATCGAGCGATCCACTCAAGTCCTCATCAACAACGGCTTCAGCGAGAGAGACATCAACCGTCAGACTAAGAAAATCATGGAGAACTGGTACAACCCTAACGCCACAAAAAGAGTCAAGACATAACTATCTTCTACCGGGCTTTCTTCTCCACCGCTCACCAGGAAGAAGAAAGAATAATATCACAAATCGTCCACCGTAACGTGAAACCTGCAGACCAAGAGAGGAGAATAAAACTACAAATCTACTACAAAAACAAGAACACCAGCAACCTCCTTCTCCGTAACAGCCCAAGCCAGACGAAGGAGACAAAACAAAAGTCCCATGTCGTATATAGGATCACATGCAAAAGAGGAAACTGTGAAGTCCTCCCCTCATCCTACATCGGCATGACGACAACGAAGTTGTCCAGACGTCTTACTTGCCACCTAACTTCCGGAGCCCCAAGAAGTCATCTATTAGAACAACATGGCATCATCATAACAAGAACATTTCTAGAAGAAAATACAGAATTGGTTGACATGTGTGCAGATGTGCGGCGACTTCCCATCTTAGAAGCACTGTACATAAAAGAGATCAATCCCAAGCTTAACGTACAGGCAAACGACCTACAAGCTCTACCCAGCATGAAAAGAACAAAAGCAAATAACAGCCTACTCACAGAAAAGCCAAGCGAAGACCAAACAACCAATCAGCGTCTCCCACTCAAGAAGACGAGAAGCAAAAGCTATCTACCAATCACCGATGCCGCTAATAGGCTGCGTGGCAGGCAGACCGGCTATAAATAGCGCTTCACCTCGCATCTTAACCCTGACAGGCCATGGGTGGCCACGGCTAAATGACCGTGACCAGCGCAGCCGCCGACGGCCCGTCTTCCGCATGGATCCCCCCCCCTAACCACACTCTCTAACCATCTGTCCTCCCTCCGTGCGAGTCTCACAGGAAAGCCAAGACTGATGGCGGCGCAAGGCAACCAAGTTTAAAGTTCGAGATCCGGACCCTTGCGTCATCACCGACGGCCTCCACACCCGCGGGGGAGCAGACCTGGTTACACCACCACACACAGCGGGATGAAGACTGGTTGTCTTTCGGATCGTCCGTCGGGTTGTAAACTTTTGTCGGTCGGTGGGGAAGCAAATTCGGTCGTAACTCTCTCCGTTGTCCTTCTCACCAACTCTCACTCTCCTTCCGTGGTTCGGACGAGGCCACATAAAATCCAATGACCCCTTCGCTCTACGAAGGTATCCTGTCCCCCCTTTTATGCTACTACAAAACTTTTTACTCCTACAATCCACTCCGTTCTACTTCCCACCCCCTCCCCGTCTTCTATCTCACTGCTACTATCCTACCGTGGTTCGGACGAGGCCACATTAAATCCAATGACCCCTCTGCTATACGGAGGTAATCTTACCCTTTTTTACGCTGCTGCAAAACTTTATACTCCTACAATCCACTCCATTCCGCTCGCCTCCCCTCTCTATCAGTGGTTCGGATCCCACGAAAAACTGTAGGTCCCTCCGCTCTACGGAGTCCTTCTTCCCCTGTCCAATCTCTGAAAAAATAAAACAAAACAAAAAAAACACTTTTAATCTCAGACTTCTTTCACTAAATTTTTCACAATTTCCTTCTCCTGTTTGTATATGTTGGAACGCGGGGGAGGTAGTGGAGAGATGAAGCCAGCCGCCCGTGCGGGGTGCCGAGGAGTATCAGGGTGTGCGCGCGTACATGGCAATGACAGGAAAAAAAAAGCAAAACAAGACAATAAACAAACAACAACAGCAACAACAAAAACATAAAAAGAAGAAAGAAGATAAGAAGAAAGAAGAACGAAGAGAAGAAGAAAACAAGTCAAGCGTGAAGAAAGAAAAATCAAGAACAAAAACCAAAACTGAAGAACTGGTGGGAGGCGGGGGTGGGCGCGGGGTTGTCCTGGGTGTGTCCGGAGCACCATCTTCCGAGGCCCATGTCCTGCCAAGCCGCCCCAGAGTGGTTTCTGTTTGCTCGTGCGAGATGGGAAAGCGTGTCGTTAGGTCGAGATCGACTCACAACAAAAACACACAAAAAACATACAGCACCTGGGTCAAGCCCCGGAGACTTTTTCTCTTACTAGCCTCCTTTCTCTCACCCATCTATTCTTCTCCCTGTCCCCACTTCCCCATCTCCTGCTTTCTCTTTTTATATTCTGTATTCTATTCATCTTAATCATGCTCACCTCAACTCCTGAGGAGAAAACATCTTCCATATGCTGCTGAAGAAGGGTTCTTAGACCCGAAATCGCGATACAGCAAACATGACAAGCTACGGCGAAGTCATAAAAGTGATTACAAAAGAGAATAAGACACTCTTAAGACAGAGAAAATATCTTTAAGAAGATAATAAACGCTGAACTAGCTATCACTTTTAACGATATATATATATATATATATATGTATATATATATATATATATATATATATATATATATTATATATATATATATATATATATATATATATATATATATATATACGTATTATATATATATAATATATATATATATATATATATATATATATATATATATTATATATATATATATATATATATATTATATATATATATATATAATATATATATATATATGCACTATCAGTTTGGTGCGGGGGGAGGGTTGCTGTCTGGGGCAAAGCCTCATCCAAAATTGCTGTCGTTGTGAATTTAGTGTACAGGAGACTCCTAGGAACAATTTAAGACCATTGCCAGCCCTGGCGCTTTTCGCATAAATAAATGTCACTTTTTACCAGGGTTTGGGGGGGATTGCTGTCGGGGCCAAAGCCCCACCCAAAATTGCTGTCGTTGTGCATTTAGTGTACAGGGGACTCTTAGGAACAATTTGAGACCATTTCCAGCCTTGCCGCTTTCGCATGAATAAATGTCATTTTTAACCTTTCTATTTGGGGTATTTAAGGGTTAAGGACCCGTCTGCGCTCCGGCAGCAATGCTGATATTTAATGTTTGAGGGTCGATCTTGATATTCATGATGTCAAACCTTTTGCCGTCGTTCACATTAATAAATGCTCTGGGTTCCCACTCTATTACTACCCCACCCAGATCACATCCCTGCCACGACTACACACGCATGGCAGATGATGTCACACTGGAAAACAGCTATGCAGCACGCCGTGCCAAGAAGTTACCCTATCAGCGATAAATTGTGAATATTAGCCATGACAGAATATAATTGGTATATGAGGCATTTGATTTTTTGTGAGCGCATGGGACGTATCCTGCAAAATAGTTTCCCTGCTGGAATCTATGTTTTCCTTTAACAGTGGCAATGTTAACAGACCAGTGTGAGCTTAAGGCAAGTCTGTACATAGGCTACTGCATGAAGGACAATTAGGACTTCATCATAACACAAGAACAGTCAGGATTAAACGGTCCTGCATTTTCATTAGCTCTAAATTATACGTTTATGTTATACGCACATTCAATTTTTGGTTCGCCTATATTATGCGTGCTGTAACATTAAGTTGTCGGTGGGTCAGTAGCTCAATATATTATATGTTATATCTTAATTACTACTCTACATTCAATGTCTCCACCATGTTTTAGCCAAGATCAGAATTGATATATTGTCAAACAACAATTCAGCAAGGGAGCAGTGATTTAGCGTAAGGTTCTACCCGTAAGGGTCGGGTAGTGTTCTAGTCAGGGGTACATTCAAGATCACCTATATGCGTGCTGAAAGATGAGGGTGGGCGTAGCCAATGTTTTCCTGTGTGACGTCATCTGCCGCGCGTGCGTAGTCTTGGCAGGGAAGTTATATGGGCGGGGTAGTAAGCTGGCACATTACACTGGCCGACCTTCGTCGTGTTCTCGTCATCTTCATCCGTCTTCAAGATAACAGCTCACGTCTTGTAATAGCTCCGTATTGTCCTCAAAACATATAGCTGGATCTCATAGCACAGATGCAGGAGGCTGTCAATATAACCTTATGTCTCTATAGAGAGCTAAATTATTATCTATGATCGATAACTCTGTTAGTTGTGAAAGAGTGGATTTTACGTGTGGATATATGTGGATGGTGTGAACGCAGAATGGGAATATAAGGAGAGAAGAGATGCTGAATCACGGCATTTTTGTTTGGGGCGCAAGGTCAGAGAAGGCTCGCCTGACACAGCATAAAACAATATCTCACTCTCTGTCTCTCTTCACTTCAATTTTTCCCTAAAGCTTCGTTCACTTGCTGGTATTACCATTTATCGTATGTTTGCTCCCCTCATTTATATTACTCGTTCATAACTTTCAGGCACTGTTTTACGTTGATGGGGTCATCCCAATGGTGGCATTATTTCATGTACACGATTTTGTTTACATGTATTTTTTCGAAGTTACAGACTTCACCCCAAAGAAAATTACAGACTCGGTGACACTGTACACTGTTAGAAAAGAAGGGTAGAAAAAGGGTGTTTGTAGTGAGCAAATACTGCAACCCTTTTTCTACCCTTACAAATATACCCTTTTTGGAGCGACGCAAATATACCCTTTTGCAACCCTAAATATACCCTTTCGGAGCGACGCAAATATACCCTTTCGCAACCCCAAATATACCCTTTTCCAACCGCAAATATACCCTTTTTCAACCCCAAATATACCCTTTTAGAAACGCAAACATATCTATTTGCAACCCCAAATATTACCTTTTTCCAACCGCAAATATACCCTTTTCCAACCCCAAATATACCCTTTTTCAACCCCAAATATACCCTATTTCAACCCTATTTCCCCCCCCCCCCCCACCATTGCCATTGCCATGATGATAATAATACAATCGCAATTGATTCTCTTTCTTCTGGTTTTAATGGGTTTTGGTTTATAAAGGTTTATTGTACAATTTAATGGAAAAACTTGAACATAATATACAAAATAGATTAAATGAAAATACAGGATATATTTGCATATGGAGTGTTTACATGAATAGTTAATATAATATTATGAAAAGAACATGTAACAATAAGGAATAAGACAGGTACAAAAGCTGTGAAGCCATATGCATGTAATTATAACTGGCAGATTTCAATTTCTGTTATGGATTTGTAAGATGTCATGTTTATTAAACTAACACCTTTAAAGCGGCTATTACACGGGCACTTTTCTGCTCAGTGAGCAGTTTTGAGCAGTTTGCTCAATGAAAGCCTGTTTCGTCGAGTAAACAGCGAACTCCTTCGAAGCTATTTTTGCTCATCATTTCATTGAGCAAAACTTGCTTGTGTGAGCAAAAACGTTTTTTGCTATAAAGAACCGACTAGTGGATGACTATATTATTTATTGCAAGATTTTCTTCTAAAACTCCTTACCGAATTATATGAATATATGGTAGTGGTGTTAGGGTGTAGCAGTGGTGGTGGTGTTAGGGTGTAGCAGTGGTGGTGGTGTTAGTGTGTAGCAGTGGTGGTGGTGTTAGGGTGTAGCAGTGGTGGTGGTGGTGCACATGGTGTCAGGGTGTAGCAGTAATGAAAGTGGTGGTGTGTGTATGGTGTAGCGGTGGTGATATCAGGGTGTAGCAGTGGTGGTGGTGGTGTCAGGATGTAGCAGTGGTGGTGGTGGTGTCAGGGTGTAACAGTGGTGGTGGTGGTGTCAGGGTGTAGCAGTAGTGGTGGTGGTGGTGACAGGGTGTAGCAGTGGTGGTGGTGGTGTCAGGGTGTAGCAGTGGTGGTGGTGGTGTCAGGGTGTAGCAGTACGTAGTGGTGGTGGTAGGGTGTAGCAGTGGTGGTGGTGTTAGGGTGTAGCAGTGGTGCTGGTGCACGTGGTGTCAGGGTGTAACAGTAGTGGTGGTGGTGGTGTTAGGGTGTAGCGGTGGTGATATCAGGGTGTAGCAGTGGTGGTGGTGGTCAGGGTGTAGCAGTGGTAGTGGTGGCGTCAGGGTGTACCGTGGTGGTGGTGGTGTTAGGGTGTAACAGTGGTGGTGGTGGTGTTAGGGTGTAGCAGATGGTTGGTGGTGGTACAAGAGAACGCGAGAAACAAAGAAAAAGGAAAAACTGAGATGATGAGGCAGACTGAAGTATATTATTAGCTCGTGCTGCTTGGTTTTCAATAGATTATACAAATATGCAACATAGTAGATTCATATTTACGGTAAGTTTGTAATCAGAAAAACATACTCACCATTTGACCAAGAACAAATGTTTATTTCCATGTAGTTATAATTTTAATGATTTAGCTAATGGTGACAAAAATACCCTTTATCAACCCTTTTGCAAATATACCCTTTTCAACCCTCTCGTCTTGCTACATGTCACCTGATAGAGTACGTAACGCTTGGTTTTCAATGGATTATACAAATATGCAACATATTACAGTCACATTTACGGTAAGTTTGTAATCAGAAAAACATACTCAACATTTAAACCATGAACAAATGTTTATTTCCATGTACTTATAATTTTAATGATTTAGCTAGTGGTGACATATATACCCTTATCAACCCCTGACAATTATACCCTTTATCAACCCCTGACAATTATACCCTTTTACAACCCTTCTTCTGCTGACAAATATACCCTTTCTCAACTCTCTCGTCTAAAAAGGGTAGATAAAGGGTAGATGAAGGGTATAATCGGCAGCATCTACCCTTCAGCCTGGACATAGAGTATAAAAAGGGTAATGATGGTGCGATGTAACAATTCTACCCTTAATATACCCCTCATTTCTGAGAGTGTAGGGGACGATTGCCGGTGAAACCTTTCTTACATGCAAGTGTTACTTATCTTTCACCCAGATGTACACTTTTCATAGTGGTAGCTTTAATACATTGGTTGAACGGTTATAGTAGGGCTTGTTGATTAAAGTAATGTACACGTTTCAGGAACGAGTAAAGCAATATCACTTATTTATAAAGGATATAATTTGTAATCTATTTACAATATGAGGTTGAGCAATTTTCCACTAGTTCACACACACGGTCAATGAAGCAAATGTCTTTAGACGGGCCATAATGACAAAACCCGTAGGTAAGTCCAAAGGTCCTGGCACTACCTGTTTGTTAAAAGCTAACGCACGGCTTAAAAATAAACCTTGTCGAAGTTTGACTGGACCGCCAGTCGCATTAACAACAAGATCGAAGGCTTTATTTCCTTCACGAATTTAACTTAAGGTTGCTTCCACTGTTAGTCTGAAGAAAGAGGTAGACGACCGAAGGAGCGTACATAGAGGCGACCACCCACAGGGAGGGATTTGTCAGCCTAGCACGTGCTGCAGCTAGAATAATCATCGAGTAGACTGGGTAACTGCAAAAGAACCAATCAGCACGTTCCATTCCGAAGCGGACCTGCGAGGTGATTCACCGAGGGTATTATATAAATATGTGTATATATAAGCAAATTTCATGTGTAACTGTACAACTTATTATTTTTGTTTATAATTCTCATAACTATGCTTTTCTCTATGTCTTTCTATGTGTTGTATTCTTTTGTGTTTAAGGTAATAGGTCTTTTTACATGTGTCTTTATAATTTCCCTTGTAATGTGCAACTTACTTTTTCTTCATAAAAGTTATTTCATATGTGCCTTCTGACTGTTCCTCTAATATGTTTTAACTTAGATTTTTTATCTTTAATTCATAGTTCCCTTTGTGGGACGCTACCCTGAAACAATCCTTCCCATCGGGTTGTATCTGTAAGAGACAATCCATCGTGGAGGAGGCCAAGGGGCGCCCACAAGGCTCGTGGCTGGGGAAGTTGATGCTCCTTGTCGAGAGCTGCTTGGTATGGGAAAGGAGCCTGCATGGGGATTCGCGCGTGGTGATCCCCGGGAGTGGCGTCGTAGGGTGGGCGAGTCGACGCACCCCCCGGCGTATGCCCCCGATGATTGATTGATTGATTTGTGGGGATTATCTGGTTCCCATTTATATTTCTTTATGTTCATTGTCATCCCTCATTATTACTTCACGGTTTCTCTGTAACTATTTTTCCATTGTAGTATTTTGTTTGGCTTATGTATGTTATTACCCAAAGTTTTGGAAATAGCAAGCCGGATCGCCCGGCAGCTTTTCAACTTGATCTGTATTTCT
Organism: Chionoecetes opilio; assembly: GCA_016584305.1. NCBI lineage: Eukaryota > Metazoa > Arthropoda > Malacostraca > Decapoda > Majidae > Chionoecetes > Chionoecetes opilio. The sequence goes on from JACEEZ010026452.1 coordinate 45,652, forward strand.
GTATTTACGTGCTCTTTTATTCCTATTAACCTCCCCCCTACCTTCTTTGTAATCTCCCCTCCCCCTTTTTCTTTAAATGAACTTGTAAACTTATAGCTTGTCTCGTTCTCTCTAAAGAATACTTACTAGTCGAAATGTTAGAGAGATAAAGTACTACTGTTTTCTCAGCAGGTTTTTTCTCCATCACTCATTCCAACAATTATATATATATATATATATATATATATATATATATTATATATATATATATATATATATATATATATATATATATAAATAAATATATATATTATATATATATATATATATATATATATATATATATATATATATATATATATATATATATATTATTATTAATTTTACATCACAAAGGACTGGCCAAAGGCACAAAAAAAGAGGTAACACAAAGCCAGCCTAGTTGCCAGTCCCTATAAAGAAGACATTAAGAGAATAAAGAAAGGGGGGTGAGCCAATTCAGTTCTGGACTTGTTTAGTCTTGTCACTCTTCTCTTGAAAATATTTAAGTCGTAGGAAGGTGGAAAAATAGAAACAGGAAGAGAGTTCCAGAGTTGACTAGTGAAAGGGATGAAATAGTAAATATACTGACTAACTCTTGCATTAGGAAGATGGACATCATAGGGATGAGAATGAGTAGAAAGTCTTGTGCAGCGAGGCCGCGGGAGGGGGGGAGGCATGCAGTTAGCAAGTTCAGAAGAGCAATGAGCATGAAACTAACTGTAGAAGATAGTAAGAGAGGCAATATTGCGGCGGTGATTTAAAGATTAAACACAGTCAGTCAGAGGAGGGGAGTTGATGAGAAGAAAAGCTTTTGACTCAACCCTGTTTATGAGAGTTGTATGAGTGGATCCCCTCCAAACATGTGAGACATATAATACTCCATACATGGGCGGATAAGGCACCTGTAGAGAACAAGCAACTGGGAGGGAAAAAAAATGGACGCAGACGCCACGGGACACCTAACTTCTTAGAAGCTGTTTTAGCAAGAGATGAGATGTGAGATTTCCAGTTCAGATTTTTAGTAAAGAACAGTTCTAGAATGCTCATTGTAGAAGAAGGATATAGTTGAGTGTCATTGAAGAAGAAGAGGGAATCTGGTGGGTTTTGTCGAGTAGCTAGGTGAAGAAATTGGGTTTTTGAGGCATTGAACAAAACAAGGTTTGCTTTTCCTCAATTAGACATTATAGAAGAACATAAGTTATGCGCTCGGTGATTATGGTGGTTATCTCTCTCTCTCTCTCTCTCTCTCTCTCTCTCTCTCTCTCTCTCTTCTCTCTCTCCTCTCTCTCTCTTCTCTCTCTCTCTCTCTCTCTCTCTCCTCTCTCTCTCTCTCTCTATATATATATATATATATATATATATATATATATTTTTTTTTTTTACAAGTACATTAAAAACTATTAAAACATAATAAAAATATTGAAACAAGATGATAAAAAAACGTGAATTTTTGTCTATTTATAAACAATAACCTTTTTTTTTAAAAACTATGTTTTATTTTTCCACTTACGTACTACATACACATCATCTTACTCTTGTTCTCTTGTTTTCTTGTTTGTTTTGTTGAGAGAATAATGCCTCAGAGCCATAGTGATCTACCGCTGCTGCATATTAGTGTTGGCCGTAGCCACCACCCCGGGGAGGGGGGGGGGGTTACAAACCCCCGGCTGGCACCCGGTACCCATTCACTGCTGGGTGGACAGGGGCTAGGGATTTAAGAAAGACCCCCCCCCCATCTATCTTTCGCTTCCGCCCGGGGATCGAACCCGGGACTTCTCGGTTGTAAGCCGAGCGTGCTAACCACTACACTACGGAGTTCCCTTTACGGAGTTACTACACATAATGATACAAGAATAGCTATAATATAAATTACAACACAGTTTCAATTCAGCAAAAGTTGATCGAACTTTTGAAGCATTGTAATTTAAATATTATATCGAAAAACAGTTTGTTGATTCACGTTATTCAAGGTATAACGGTTTGTACGCATAGGATTTGCTTATGTGGAAGTATGGTTGTATTACTGTTTGCGCTTCCACTAATTAAAAGAAACACATATATCTCTGAGGCGCGACTGAAATCACCATCCCAATTATTTTTCCATACCTAAATAATTATTACAATCCTTCAACTTGGGGTTCTTTCATAAATAACCAAAAGAGTTGTTCGCGTGTCGTGTCGTGCTGGTCACGTGCCAGACTCCCTTGTGAATTGAGTAGCGCTCTGTAGTTGACAAAGAAGCCTAAACCAAACTTCACCTTTAAAATATAAACTGTTTACTGCCTACAGTTTCATAGCCCACAGAATTTCCAATTAAACATATATATATATATGATATGTTTTGCTATTAAAAGCGATCCAATAAAATGTTATCAATAGGCACTAACTTGAGGGCACAATCCTCCTTTTGAAATAAATTTCAATGTACATGATTATAGGATTTTTTTTTCTTTCGAATTCATACCGCGTGTGGTTGCGTGTATGTGTGGTGTGTGTTTGTGTGCATGTGTGCGTGTGTGTGTGTGTGTGTGTGTGTATATTTGTGTGTGTGTGCGTTTTGTGTGTGTGTGTTTTGTGTGTGTGTGTGTGTGTGTGTGTGTGTGTGACTGTGTGTGTGTGTGTGTGTGTGTGTGTGTGTGTGTGTGTGTGTGTGTGTGTGTGTGTGTGTGTGTGTGATAGTGAGTGCACTTCATTTATAAAAATCAACTTTGGACGATAATACCGCCGTTTAGTTTTTCCATTAATATATAATATGAACAAGATAATCTAGCAGTCCCCCGTTTAGTAGATCTGCTAAATTGAGTCAGCGACTTACCACTTAATCAGACCAACTTTTATTTGGGCGATAATTTGTTTATGGTAAAAATGACCACGAATCGAAAAGTGTCCATCACAAGCGATGTTATTGAAGCCTCATGTTATCTCTTCATAATATAATAGATTTACATTACACTCGTTCTTTGACAGTTCTAATCCTTCAAACAACTTTTTTATTGTTTTGATTTCCTGCCTTTCTAATGTTTTTGAATCTATTCTTAATAAGAAGATTCTTAGACATATATTTGCTCACAATCTTCTAACTGATTGTCAGTACGGTTTATGTAAAGGGCGATCTACTGGCGATCTTCTCCTCATTTAGGGGTTGCGGTAAAACTTTTGTTGTTGACCTTGACATATCAAAAGCTTTTGATAGAGTCTGGCTCAAATCTTTAATTTCCAAACTACCTCTTTTGGTGTATATAATTTTACCTATACCTATCTATTTTATCTATATCTATATCTCAAGTATTATTTCAAACCGTTCTATTGCAGATACTGTAGATGGTCATTGTTCTTCTCCTAAGTCTATCAATAGTGGTGTTCATCAGAGTTCTGACCTATCACACACTTTCTTTCTATTATTCATTAATGCTCATCTAAGTCTAAATTAATGTCCTAATCACTCCTACGCTAATGATTTGACAGTGACCGACAGCGAAACGCGTTATTACTAATAAAGAACGTAATTTTTTTATATAGTAACTCATATCATCACCATCTCTTCAATTTATAGTGCAAACTGATATGTCTTATCCACCATCATCACAATTACTACCACAACCACCACCACCACCGTCAGCAACAACAACAATAACAACATCACCACCATTGCAACCACCATCACAAAAGCATGACCATTTAAACCCCGTATGGCTTATTTCCATTATAGATTGTTATAAGCTTTCAAAGTATTTTGGAAAAGCAAACAAATCAGAGTGGTCTTGTTGAGACAAACAAACAAAGAAACAAAATACACAGCCTGAGGAAGGAGGGTGGCTAAGTCGTCAAAAAAATATCCTACTAACTGAAAATATCCTGGTAGCATACGTCTTTTCCCCTCTTTGCATTATACCATCCCCGAACAATGTCTTTCACATTAGCATAAATTTTTATATTTAAAAATGTGTACATGTGGACATCATACAAATATAAACCGTGGGGCGCTCGTTCTTCTATTTTATTCTATTTGTTCTAACTAATACGACTTAAAGGCTGGATACAGTGAGGTGGGCCATGTAAGGCCGAGGCACCGCGAGATAACCGGACCGGTGAATGACACAGGTGTTGTAATATGGGGGTGGTAAGGAAGGGGAGGTGGTAAACACGTCGTGCCAGACATCAGGAGCAGCTGCCTGTGGAAGGGGCGCTAAGGATAATTTTGAAGAAAAGATAAGCAAGGAAATGACGAAATAAGAAATTGGAAGAATAAGGCGGATAATTAAAAAAATTAGAAAAACGAAACTGCCGACACGACGCCCATTCGAACGAAATTCCTGCCGTCAGCGGAATTACTATTTCCTTGCAGGAGCTGTGAACCTTCCTGTTTGAGGCCTGAGCTACGGAGGTGTTCTTGCGTGTGAAATTATGGTCCACTTAAAAGTAAGGAGTTCAGCATTATCGTATTAACGTTTGTTTTATATATTAGAAAATGACATCGGCACAAAATTGCTTGCAACGTACGGTGATTGTTGGCATACCATGCGAATGTTTATTTTTTCATAAAAAAATTTATTAATAAAGGAGGCAGGCGGTGCTGGGGTACAGGGAGAGTAGGGAGCAGGAACGTGGCGGGGTGAAGCAGAGTGATACGGGCTGAACAAAATGGGATAAGATGGGTGTTGGGCAAGACAGGGTGGGGCTTGGATTTGGTGTTGTATGGCGTGGTGTGGCATTGCGTGGCGATGTGTTATTTCATAACAGCTTAGCGGCTAGGCTGGGTTCCTTGTCAGTTCCAACCATAGTCCAGGCATTTTGTGCGAAAAAAGGGGTGAAACTCTCACTAATTGCAACATAAATTCTACCAACTGTTTACTACAGATAAAAGTGTTCCTCTATAACATATAAAAAGTCCTAAGTGATCCAAGTGGTGAAAAGTAATTTTTTAATGGGTTTCTTAACTATATCCTAGTACCGCTATTTTGCTTCATGTAACAAACGACAGAGTCGGGAAGGCACATCTAGGGCGATAATAATATATCTTTCGTGATAATATAGCCTATATTATGTCAGTTAATATTTCTGGGAACTGTACTATAAATTTATAATTATGAATTTGTCTTCAAAGTATGTATTAATATGATTAAATGTAAAAAAAAAAAAGAAAAAAAAAAGGATACGTTTAAAAGCTTTATTATGTGGAAGCAAACACTGAAACTGAACTCATAAAATTTCTTGATTAAATATAGTGAAATATTAGTTAACATTTACACACACAACAAAAATTGGCACTCCTTAGGTTAGAATCCTGTTCTAACTCTTACTGAATCTGAATCTGTGACATCATCAATGTAAATTATCTAACTCATCCTCATCTCCTTCGTCATCACATGTAGCTTTAAATGCATTTGCAGACCTTGATCCCTTGCAGTTGCTGCATGCAACAGAACACTCCAGACTATACTTCTTGCATGAGCACCTGAGAGTGCTGCAGTCTGTCATGCAGGTGCATCGGATGACCCGTAGAAGTTCCTGTGGAGCTGGTGGTAAATCAGTTTGGATAGGAACAAGCCCTCCATCACTTTCCTTCCATCCCCATTCTTGTTATGGGAGTTCATCTTTAATACCCTTCCACTGCTGCACCTGGTAGTACACACGAAGACTGTGGTACTTAGCTGCTGCTGATATAGGTGGCAAAGTTTGTGGCTGTACATAAGATGTGTTAGTGGCCACCTTCTCACAAAAGCGCTTGTACCGTAGTGAGTCAAGTCGCTCTCCAGGCTTCCCGTTGTACAGGCACAGCAAAGCATGCTCTCCTGCTGACACAATATCTGCTGTGGAGGCAGACTGCATGTCGAATACTGCAGCTTGCTGACGGAAGTCACTGTTGGTTTTAAACTTCTTGAGAGGAGTTTCCTTCCCAATGCCATATAGACTAGGAATATAATCTCAAAATTTTACATGAGGGGTAACGGTTTGTTACAAGCTGTCACCCGTGCTAGGATTCAACCATGACACCTCTTGAGCAATATTAGCCTGAATGACACTTGATATTTTTATTTGGGACCTCACAGTGGGTTATTTTGTGAAAGAGGTCAATCGCGAAATATCAGATTTTCTCGAAAATACAAAAATGCCAATAAAATGACCAATAATGCAGGTACAAACTTTATTTTGGTGTCAAAATGAGCAGAATGAGAAGCCATATTGTAAAAATATTGCTTTATGCTATAATAATGAGTATAGACTAGGAATAGTATATGAAAAGGGGCCAATCGCGAAATATCGGATTTTCTCGAAAATACAAAATTGTCAATAGAATGACCAATACTGCAGGTACAAACTTATATTTGGTGTCAAAATGAGCAGAATAACAAGCCATATTGTAAAAATATTGGTTTATGCTATAATAATGAGTAGATGTAATTACTTATTACAAACATAACATACATCTAGTGAAAATTTAAGTAACGCAACAGTGAACAATGGACGAAAAAGGCGCATCATTGCATATATGCAAGTTTACATGTGCATGAAATGAAATTAAAGAATGTCGTGTTTAAGTCACTCAGAGTCCGTTTCAATTGCCACACTGTATGGGTTGTGACACACTCTGTTATTTCAGGTACATGCAGCTATGCACTTCAAGTTCTTGGCCCTACATGACCATCTGGAAGTTGCACAATTTTTGCACTTGCAGCAGACTATGTCTGTGAACTCGTTTGGCAGAGGATCGTCCACACTGACGTGTGGGTGTAGTCTCCTCGTACCATCCACTTCTAATGGGCGACTCGATTTCAGGGATTGGTACATCTGCCTGGAACCACACCTGGGCCTGGTGGTGTGCACGTTTGATGTGTTGTTCAAGGCATTTTCGACTTGGCGGAAGCTTTTCTTGGTCTTTGGTGCCCTTTTGAAACATGCGGTATCGCACATCGTTGATGTTAGTTTCGTCGAAGCTGGTGAGTAAATGCGGCAGAAGAACTCTTCCACACTCCGTATGGTGGATTCTGACAGCGTGCCACGTCCGAGGTCATCAAGCAATGCTCCGTGTTGCTGGAATACCTTCCATGTCGTCTTTTTCCCGTGTCCACTTGGTTGACTGACTGTGTCACATCCTGTAACCGCATGGTACACCAGGGCAGACATTCAGAAAGAGTTAAAGGGCACGGTGTTTAGCTTAACTAACTTCCTCGATTTCTACAACCCGGAAGTCGCGGGGATTCTGGTACGAGATATGGGAGTGGCGCTACGGTGTCACTATGGGCTTCGATAGCTGATTGGCTGAGCGAGTACAATTACGTCACAGCCTCGCCAGCGAATCACATCGTATTTCTAAAAAGTTTCAGCCAATCACAAGGCTTCCACGCTCTCAGCTGCGTTTATAAGCAAATTCATCATCCACACCAAAATGCTCCACCCTTCTTCCTCCTCCTCCTCCTCCACCTCCTAGCTTCTCCTCCTCCTAACCTTTTCTTATAGCAGCCGGCAGCAGTTGTAGCAGTAGCAGCAGCAGCAGCAATAAAATATAAGCGGTGTTTTTGTCGTCCAAGCATCGTCTTATATAGTACGAAGACCACTCCAATAACACTTGCTGAAATGTGTGTTACAAGGCTTATATTTTATTACTGCTGCCACCACCACTACCATCACCGCTGCCACCACTACAACCACCACCAACTGCTATAAGAAAAGGTACTTCTTCTTCCTCCTCCTCCTCCTCCTCCTCCTCCACCTCCTAGCTTCTCCCTCTCCTTCTCCTCCCCCTCTTCCTCCTCCCAAACCCTTCCCACAGCAGCCGGCAGCAGTTGCAGTAGCAGCAGCAGCAATAGCAGCAGCAGAAGCAGCAGTAATAAAATATAAGCCGTGTTTTTGTCGTCCAAGCATCGTCTTGGTACGAAGACCACTCCAATAACACGCTGAAATGCGTGTTACACGGCTTATATTTTATTACTGCTGCCACCACTACCACTATCACCGCTGCCACTACCACAACTACCACCAACTGCTACAAGAAAAGGCTAGGAGGAGAAGGAGAAGGAGAAGGAATATAATTATATTATATGTACCTTGTCTGTGTCGCGGAGCTGTGCGTGGTGGTGTATGGTGTGGTGAGTCATGGTGAGATGCCACCGTTCGCCACTCGGCCCATCACCCCCATAACAAACTCATCACGAGCGGATGGCATTGTAATATGGCCTAATTTCATTTGTATACTTGCCCTGTTCAGTTCTTGAGTCAGAAAACATCATATATACTCAATTTATGAGTATTTTTATGTATATTGCGTGCTCTACAACTGCCTGGAGGCAGTTGTCTGTTTTTGACAGCTCAACGTCTTTTAGTACGTCATCAATCTGCCCGCAGAATGCCAAAAGTTGCCCAAAACAGCTGTTGGAAGTCGCTAGGTCGTGAAGACCGGAAGTTAGCCTCTCTGAATGTAGCCCCAGGATGTTACGCTGCATGGTCAGTGTCAACTGTGTGTCGTGCACAGCCACATATCGCCGTTCCTGCCTTGTGCCAGTTCTCATCCAGAGCTCTCCACTTACTTGTCCCGCGCAGTGTGTGAGCAGTACCAATACGTCGGTGTCCCTGCACGAGACTATGATCCGTTCGTATCCATCCATATAGGCCGCCTTGGCATGCAATATTATACGTGTATCGGCCTCCTCGTGAGATGATTCAACATCAGACCCATGTCACGATGCTACTTTGGTTTCTTCCTCAAACCCACCTGCAGTGATCAACTCACAAGTGGGTCGGCTCTTTTTTGCCTCCAACATCATTTGATCACTGAGAAACTTGGTAAGATTTGCCTTGTTTTCTGGTAAGTCCATGAACTGCTTCCAGTTGGCAGGGAGTGGAATCTCTCTGCTGTGGATCTTGCGCTGGATAGAACGTACTCGCCCCTCTCTCCTTTCCCGGGTCCCAGACTTGATTGATGTGATACGATATCGATCGAAAACCACATCGACTCTTGAGCAGTGCTCATTGAAATGACTGAACACTGATGCATTGAAGACTTCAGCCAGATCTCCAAATGACTTTGCCCCCGTTGGTTTTCCAATGGCTTGTACCAATGTCTGAACATCTATGATAAAACATGTCTTAAGTCAGCCTAAGCCTCTTTCATATAAAGCCGTAAGTAACGAATTATACCATAACACATGTATCACGAGCCACACAAGATTGTTATATGACTAATTAATGAACATAAGAGCTTAAATAGCCTCTGAAGCAGGCATATAAATGTTAAACTCACCAAATTGGCCACGATGAAAATTACTGATGCACGTGATATCGAATCATAGATGCAACAATAAACAACAGATCTAGTCGATACGTCTATCGTTTATACAGGATTCAAAGGATTAGGAATCCATTACAGTAGTTTTTGCCATTCTTTTTAACATTTCCCAATTATATAGCATAGACCAATATTTTTACAATATGGCTTGTTATTTTGCTCATTTTGAAACCAAAATTAAGTTTGTACCTGCATTATTGGTCATTTTATTGACATTTTTGTATTTACGAGAAAATCTGATATTTCGCGATTGACCTCTTTCACAAAATAACCCACTGTGAGGTCCCAAATCAAAATATCAAGTGTCATCCAAGCTAATATTGCTCAGGAGGTGTGATGGTTTAATACTAGGGCTAAATGCAGTAATGCTCGTCAAATCCCGGCAGGTGGAGATTCCCGACCATCGTATCTCCACCGGTGGGATATACAAGAATTGTTTTCAAATGCCCGGCCTGTAGAGATTTGGGCAGGCGTACCAACACAAGCGAGTCCAAGGCGGCATCAGTATTTTGACAGTTTTACACCTATCTAATTCCTTTTACTAGCCTAATTTATCATTTCTGCCATTAAAATAGTAGCTTTGTTAGTGTTCGCCACTTATCTGAGGCGTTGATGAAGAAAAATTTGGCCTGAATGATACTTGTGCGTACATTTGAACGTCCCGTCCCGCCAGTCGCCACAAAGCAATATGGCGGACCACCTCCACCACAGCCGCTCTCCCTCGTCACCACTTATCACAGCAATATAAGGCCTCCTGCACCTAATTTTACCTTAATTATGACACGTGTGCATTCACAGTGTATGAATGTCACTCTCGGTTATGTTGAAAAGTCGCCTGTATTGGTCTGGGAAGAAATAGGATGGACTAAGGGCAGAGCGGTATGCAGGTGGGATGTGCTTGGTGAACGCAATCAGCTGACTCAAATTTCCACTCGTTGCTCGACGCGTTGCGTCGTATGTTGGTTGATTCTTGCTTGCTACAACGCGATGCAACTGGTGGAGAAAAATTCTTGCATATAGCCCCTAGTATGGGTGATAGCTTGTAACAAACCGTTACCTCTCATGTGATTTCTGGGCCCCTTTTCACAAACTTAAACAGTGACCATCTCAACCAGTACCAACTCAACCAGTACCTACTCGACCAGTGACCATCTCAACCAGTGACCATATCAATGAGAACAAACCCGACCAGTACCAACTTAACCAGTGACCCTCTCAACCAATACCAACTCAACCAGTACTAACTCGACCAGTGACCATTTTAACCAGTGACCATATCAATTAGAACCAACTCATATAGATACAATCTCAACCAGTACCATCTTAACCAGTGGTAATAAATCAAGCAGAAATAACTCAACCAGTACCAACTCGACCAATGATCAACGCAACCAGCACCAACTCAAACAATGACCAACTCGACCAATGACCAACTCGACCAATGACCAACAAAACAAAAAGTATCTCAACCAGTACAAACCCAACCAGTGATCATGCCCACCAGTGACCATCTCAACCAGCGACCATCTCAACCAGTGATCATCTTAACCAGTGATCATCTTAACTAGTGACCATCTCAATCAGTGACCATCTCAACCAGTGACCAACTCAACCAGTGAACACTTAAGCCAGTACTAACTCAACCTGTGCCAATTCAACAAGTGGCCATCTCAACCAATGCAAACTATGCCATTACCAACTCAATCAGTGACCATATCAACGATATACCAACTAAACAAGTGACCAACTTAACCAGTACCAACCAGTAAATATGTCAACCAGTAACAACTCAATCAGTGACAAACTCAACCAGTACAAACTCAACCAGTAACCATATCAACCAGTACCAACTTAACCAATGACTTACTCAACCAGTGACCAACTTAATCAGTGACCAACTCATCCAGTGCTAATTCAACCAGTACCGACTCAACCATTGACCATCTTAACCAGTACCAAAGACTAATGTATACTGGACTTGCTACTCAGTTTGGGCTATTTGCAGTGGAGGCTAAGGCCGCGATTCCTGACATTTTCGAACATCACTCCCATTTCCCTTCCTATGGTTTATCAGTATAAATGATGTACTGTTATCTTCGTAAATGTTTGTTCTATAACATGTCCCAGAAAAACCCCAGTAAAATACACAAAAAAAATGCCATTATGTGACTGAAGAAATTGGCATGAACTTTATATGCATTTAAACTCTTTGCCATTTAATATTTTGCGGGAAAACTTTTTACACGAAACATATCAATAGAAGCGGAATATTATTAGCTTTCCATTGATATTTCGTTTTCTGACCAATGAATTAGCATCATGCATTAATTAGCGTTAACTAGATAAATAACATCATCAATCGTGAAAATTACCCGATTGATGATGTTATTTAATTAGTTAACTCTAATTTATGCATAGTGCTAATTCATTTATCAAAAAACGAAATATATCAATGGAAAGATAATAATATTCTGCTTCTATTGATATGTGTTATGTAAAAAGTTTTATCGCAAAATACTATTTGGCGAAAAGTTAACTTGAATGTTGAATTTAAATGTTGTCTCGCAAAATATGAAATGGCGAAGAGTTTAAGTTAAAATTAATTAAGTTAATGCATATTTCTTCAGTCTCATAATGACATTTCTTTAGTGTGTTTTACTGTTTTTTATTTGATAATATTAAATAACAAACATTTTTGAAGAAATATGCATTATCTTAATTAATTTTCACTTAAACTCTTCGCCATTTCATATTTTGCGAGACAACATTTAACATGAAACATATCAATAGAAGCGTAATTTCATTTGCTTTTCATTGATATATTTCGTTTTTTGATAAATGAATTAGCACCATGCATAAATTATCGTTAACTAAAATAATTACATCATCAATCGGATCGGCAAGTAAAAATGTGTTCCATGAATACAGTAGACTATGGATTATCAGTATATATACCACCATATCATATATACTGATAGACCATAGGAAAAGAAATGAGAGTGATGTTCGAAACACTTTTTTAACCTTACCGATCGGCCTCCACTGGTCATACGTGGCTTGGCGCGGAGCGCGGGTAACAAGTCCAGTATACAGTAGTCTTCGCCAGTACCAACTCAACACGTACCAACTCAACCAGAGACCAGCCCAACTAGTGACCATCTTAACCAGTACCAACTCAACCAGTGACTATCTCAACCAGTACCAACTTTACCAGTACCAACTCGACCAGTGACCATCTCAACGAGTGCCCATCTCAATCAGTAGCAAGTCAACCAATGACCATCTCAACCAGCACCAAGTCAACCAGTACCATCTCAACCAGTGCCAACTCAACTAGGGGCAACTTAACCATTAATAATTCAACCAGTACGAACTCAACCAGTATCAACTCAACATATACCATCTCAACCAGTGACCATCTCAATCCAGTGACCAACTCAACCAGTGACCTTGTCAACCAATGACCAACTCAACCAATGACCTTGTCAACCATTAACAACTCAACCAGTAACCATCTCTACCAGTGACCATCTCAACCAGTGACCATCTCAACAACTGACCATATCAACCAGTGACCATCTCAACCAGTGACCATCTATACCAGTACCAACTCAGCCTGTGCCAGCTCAACAAATGAGCATCTAAACCAGTGCCAAGTACACAAGTGCCAACTCAACCCCTACCAACTCAACCAGTGACCATATCAGTCAGTAACAACTCAATTAGTAACTAATTCAACTAGTGACCAACTCAACTAGTGATCAACTCAACAATCCAGTGTTAACTCTCATGCAGGTGTCAACTACTCGTGTATCTATCACACATATACTTCTGTTCCACTAATAAACATATAGTGAAAAGCAAGTAATGTTTCTACCATAGAATACACTGATAATATAACTATTCTATATAAATATATATTATGTTACCATCTATTTATAAGAGATGGACATAATCTACGTGATATCTCTACAAACCTGCCGGCTTCTCAACTTGCTGACCCAGCAGTAATGCAACTGGGGCAGGCAATACAATGTGCCACACCAAAGACTACTCTATACTGGACTTGCTACTCGTGCCCCGCGCCAACCCGCCCATGACCAGTGGAGGCCAGTTTTGCGATTCCTGCCATTTTAGAACATCACCCCTATTTCCCTTCCTAAGGTTTATCAGTATATATGATATAATATTATCTTCGTAAATGTTTGTTCTATAATATTATCAAATAAAAAACAGTAAAATACACTAAAGAAATGCCATTATGAGAGAGTGAAGAAATATGCATGACCTCAATTTTTGTTTTTTTTTTTTTGTTTTTTTGTTTACATCACAAGGAACTGGCCAAGGGCATAACAAAAATGGGTAACACAAAGCCCGCTTAGTTGCCAGTCCCTATAAAGAAGACAGTAAGAGAATAAAATAAAAACAGAGGGGTAGGCCAATTTGGTTCGGGAGGTGTCTTGTTACTCTTCTTTTGAAAAGATTTAAGTCATAGGAAAGTGGAAAAATTGAAACAGGAAGAGAGTTCCAGAGTTTACCAGTGAAAGGGATGAAAGAGTAAAGATTAACTCTTGCATTAGAAAGATGGACAGAATAGGGATGAGAATGAGTAGAAAGTCTTGTGCAGCGAGGCCGCGGGAGTGGGGGCAGTTAGCAAGTTCACAAGAGCAGTGAGCATGAAAATAAGGTAGAAGAGAGCAAGAGAAGCAACATTGCGGCGGTGATTTAAGGATTGAAGACAGTCAGTCAGAGGAGAGGAGTTGATGAGACGAAAAGCTTTTGACTCAACCCTGTTAAGGAGAGCTGTATGAGTGGATCCTCCCCAAACATGTGAGACATACTCCATACATGGCGGATAAGGCCCCTGTAGAGAGCAAGCAATTGGGAGGGAGAAAAAAAAGGACGCAGACGCCACAGCACACCTAACTTCTTAGAAGCTGTTTTAGCAAGAGATGAGATGTGAGATTTTCAGTTCAGATTTTTAGTAAAGGATAGTCTTAGAATGTTCGTTGTAGAAGAAGGAGACAGTTGAGTGTCATTGAAGAAGAGGGGATAGTTATCTGGAAGGTTTTGTGGAGTAGATAGGTGAAGAAATTGGGTTTTTGAGGCATTGAACAAAACAAGGTTTGCTTTGCCCCAATCAGAAATTATAGAAAGATCAGAAGTTAGGCGCTCGGTGGCATCTCTCCGTGAATCACTTAGTTCCTGTTGAGTTAGACGTCTAATAAACGACGTTGAAAAATGCAGGGTAGAATCATCAGCGTAGGAGTGGATAGGGCTTTGAGTTAGACTTAGAAGATCATTAATGAATAATAGAAAGAGAGTGGGTGATAGGACCGAACCCTGGGGAACACCACTATTGATAGATTTAGAAGAAGAACAATGTCCGTCTACAGTAGCTGCAATAGAACGGTTTGAAAGGAAACTTAAAATGAAGGTACAGAGAGAAGGATAGAAACCGAATGAGGGTAGTTTGAAAATTAAAGATTTGTGCCAGACTCTATCAAAAGCTTTTGATATGTCAAGGGCAACAACAAAAGTTTCACCGAAACCCCTAAAGGAGGATGACCAAGATTCAGTTAGGAAAGCTAGAAGATCGCCAGTAGATCGCCCTTTACGGAAACCGTACTGACGATCAGATAGAAGATTGTGAGCAGATAGATGCTTAAGAACCTTCTTATTAAGTATAGATTCAAAAACTTTAGAAAGGCAGGAAGTCAAAGCTATAGGACGGTAGTTTGAAGGATTAGAACGGTCACCCTTCTTATGAACAGGTTGGATGTGAGCAAACTTCCAGCAAGAAGGAAAGGTGGAAGTAGATAGACAAAGACGGAAAAGTTTGACCAGGCAAGGTGCAGGCACAGAAGCACAGTTTTTGAGAACAATAGGAGGGACTCCGTCAGGACCGTAAGCCTTCCGAGGATCTAGGCCAGAAAGGCCAAAGAAAACATCATTCCGAAGGATCTTAATGACAGGCATAATATAGTCAGAGGGTGGAGAGAAGGAGGAACAAGCCCTTCATCAGCCAGAGTGGAATTCGTCAGAACAGAGTGGCGTCGTAGGGTGGGCGAGGCGACGCGCCCCCCGGCGTATGCCCCCAATGATTGATTGATTGATGAGTTCAAGTGAATATTAAGTTCATGCATATTTCTTCACTCTCTCATAATGGCATTTCTTTAGTGTATTGTACTGTTTTTTATTTGATAATATTATAGAACAAATATTTACGAAGATAACAGTATATCATATATACTGATAAACCATAGGAAAGGAAAAGGGAGTGATGTTCGAAAATGGCAGGAATCGTAAAACTGGCCTCCACTGGAAATAGCCCAAAATGAGTAGCAAGTCCAGTATAGAGTAGTCTTTGGTGTGGTGTGGACCCATACCCATCACACCCATACATATGCTTTACATCGCTCGGGCACGCCTGGCGCGCCCACGCGGCATAAGAAAATGTGCCTAACCATGTTACAAAAATGTGTAATACATGTCATATTTGTGAAGATTGAGCTTTTCCACGAAAAAAATACTTGCCCAACGTGATAGCTCGCTTGACACAACAACAAAGTAGCTTTAGTACAATGGGATAGAAAACAATGGGGTTTAGGTAATCAGGTAAGGTGTTCTGCAGAGCCGCGGCATACTGCGACTCGTCAGAGAACTTGATATCAGAGAAGGTATTAGTAACAAAAGATATTCTATAGAATGTTAAACTCTGAAAAGATTTGAGCGAAAACAATCGAGTGGAGACGTTTCTTGTAAAAGCTTCCTGGAAGCATAACAAAAACCAACACTTACACAGTGACCAGAAACCCGTTGCTAGGCAGTTCCGTAAGGGCAAATGACGGTCACATGGTGTTCGCTCATAAAAGAAAAATATTGATACCTATGAAACGGATTCAATGCGTCAGCTGGACAGCCTTTAACATAGTCAAATTCACATATGCCACCTGAAATAAGAAGGAAGGCAAATAGTGGAGCGGTAAATTCCTAGATCCATTAGTCGGTCAGATGCATAGAGACAGATCGTCAGCCACTAAAACTAGAGATGATAGTAAGTCCAGTGTTATAAATGTCTGATTAACAGAAAAAATGAAAAGCCGCCCGATACTATATTAAGCGACCCAATATTTCCACCCGATAAATCTCGAAAATCTCTGATGACTTTAAGAGTGCATGCCCTACAATAACATCCATGGTAAGCGTTGCTTACAAGACCGGATAGTAGTGCTGAATAGCATCCTGTCTGAACAAGGGTTGCAACTTGAATTCATCTTGACCAATGTTTAGTGTATGTAAGAAATCTTCCTCAGTAAATAGACTCGCGGTTACTCTCCCACTAGCTGCATCTACCATGTTTGGCTAAGTGCCGCATTATTGGAAACGACCACATTGAATGAGGATTAAAAAACTAGTAAAGTTTGGTCAAATAAATAAAATCAGTAATGAGTATCTAAACGCACAATCGCACTGTTCAGAACACTATTACGCTGATTGGCCTAGCTGTTATAAGTTATAGGCAAAAATATTCAAAATGTGTCGGAGATCAATATCAAGAATTTCCAACCTCTTACTCTTATGTTAATAAACCATTAGGTTAGTCGCCAAAATAGTAACCAGCCGATTATAGTTCTCCAGCAAGTCTCGGAAATATTCATCCATAGCTGTCTTAAATAAGAACTGAACAACCCTACCGAAAGCATTGACAAGGTCTCACTTGTTTTGGCATGCAAAGGAATGGAACCTATAACATGGTTGGCATGCAACAAGGTTAGCTTCATGAAGGTCAGTCGAGCCTTCCGAAGATCTATAATGAAAATAGCATGCAATACATGCATTTCACATAGCATGATGTGAAATAAAAGTAATTAAACTCTGGGTCGTAGATTATAGCCGTGCATGGCGTTAGTGGTGATTGCAGGGATGTCAACAAGAAAAGAAAAAAAACTCTGAAATAAAATAATAGGGCGACCAACTCAATCGAGCGCAGCGAGGCTGACCGAGTGTAGCGAGGGAACCTCCCAGCTGGGGGTTCGGATTTTTTGTAAATTTCATGCTCTGAGAGAGCTTCTGAGAGGTCCTTGGTTATATCTATAATATTTTTTGGTCTCAATTTTGTCTGTTTTTGTGTCCACAATTTGTGTATATGTATATGGTATGTATATATATATATGGTATATCATGCAACTTAAATTGTGAAATGTATATGAATTATTAACCATTTTGACATGATAAATGAAATCATTGTCACAGTCCACACTGACACAGTGAGGGCAGTGTGCCAATCGATACCAGACCCCTGGATCACCAGAGCTATCTCACCTGGCTGTGGCTGCTGTAATCCACCCCCAACATACTGG
The DNA here is from genome assembly GCA_016584305.1 of Chionoecetes opilio. Taxonomy (NCBI): domain Eukaryota; kingdom Metazoa; phylum Arthropoda; class Malacostraca; order Decapoda; family Majidae; genus Chionoecetes; species Chionoecetes opilio. The sequence continues at coordinate 63,319 of JACEEZ010026452.1, forward strand.
CTGTGGACTGCTGTATTCCACCCCCAACATACTGCCTCCTGAGCAAACTTGTAGCAGTGGAGTCAGGAGATATCGGCAGCCTAGCATTAACTTCCCGCTACGCAGCCAAAAAATGTTTTATGGTCTGTGCTGGATCAGTGGCCAGGGTCAGGTTCGGCTGTGGGCTAGCCAACTATGTACCCCCCCTCCCCTAAATTTTTAACCCGAATCTACACGATTCACAGAAATGACCCAGCTGGCAATAAAATACTCGGAAATCCGCGAATCCGCGGAAAATTGACATTCCTGTGATTGGGTTAGTGGAAGTGCGTGGAGGTAGGTAAGCACATTTAGCAAAAGCCGGGTCTCTTCGGGCCTTAGTCTCCTTTAACCTGTCATTATGAATTATCTGGACGGTATAAAGAAATGGAGCCAATACCTCAAACTTATTGCCATGCTTCTCACCAACAACACTGCACGGGCCAAAGAATTTCGGCGCCAACTTGGAATTCCGACTCGGGAGTCTGAACCATTACGGTATCGTCATTTCATATAGTAATAGGGACCGCACTCTTATGTTGTTGTGCCATCATCTCGGCACGATAAACTTGTAGCCTTTCCTTGACCTTTTGTGTATATTAGTAAAGACATGCAAATGTTGATCCATATAGCTATCTATGTTATACGCAGGTTTATTTGGCATGGCCAATAGTTCATATGATGGGTCATAGACCACTGTATACCTGGACTGCGCACGGAATATCGGCCTGTCGCACAAGGGCCTGTAATAATCGGAGGGCCGCTCGGATTCATATATATATATATATATATATATATATATATATTATATATATATATATATATATATATATATATATATATATATAATATATATATATATTATATATATATATATATATATGGATCATATAGACTGGTTTATCAGTATATATGATATACTGTAATCTTCGTAAATGTTTGTTCTATAATATTATCAAATAAAAAACAGTAAAACACGCTAAAGAAATGCCATTACGAGACTCTGAAGAAATATACATGCACTTAATATTCACCTCAACTCTTCGCCATTTAAAACTTTGCGAGTCAACTTTTATCATGAAGGGTATCAATAGAAGCGCAATTGTATTAGCTTTTCATTGCTATATTTCGTTATCTGATAAATTAGTTAGAACCATGCATAAATTAACGTTAACTAAATAAATAAAATCATCAAACGGGTAATTTTCCCGATTGATGAGGTTATTTATTTAGTCAACGCTAATTTATACATGGTACTAATTCATTTATCAGAAAACGAAATATATAAGTAATAAATAACCTCATCAATCGGTAAATTTACCCGATTGATGATTTTATTTATTTAGTTAACGCTAATTTATGCATGGTTCTAATTCATTTATCAGATAACGAAATATAGCAATGGAAAGCTAATAAAATTGCGCTTCTATTGATACCCTTCATGATAAAAGTTGACTCGCAAAGTTTTAAATGGCGAAGAGTTAAGTGAATATTAAGTTCATGCATATTTCTTCATAGTCTCGGAATGGCATTTCTTTAGCGTGTTTTACTACTTTTTATTTGATAATATTGTTACGCTATTCCCTCCTCTCCTGGACCTTACCACACCACACCCAGGTGTTACAGGTATAGGCTATGCAGGAGAAGGTGTTTTACGTCAACAA
>JACEEZ010026452.1:67500-111308 GCA_016584305.1 Chionoecetes opilio
GTCTGTCTGTGTGTGTGTGTGTGTGTGTGTGTGTGTGTGTGTGTGTGTGTGTGTGTGTGTGTGTGTGTGTGTGTGTGTGTGTGTGTGTGTGTGTGTGGTATAGGTTCCGTCCCCCGTGGCGCAAACACCTCATATGGCACATTTTTGGAATCAGGTTGACCAGGGGAAGGTCATAAGCCCACTTATGAGATGATCCGATCACTTCTTTTTTTTTCTCTTTTTTTTTAGCAGCCTATTTTAGCGAGAATTGTGAAAACAAGTGGGTTGCGAGAATTGAGGAAGCCTTGATGTAGGGTGATGGGTAATGGGTGAGTGAATGGGTGGGGTGATGGTAATGGGTGTGGGGGTGATGGGTAAGTGAATGGGTGGGGGGTGATGGTGAGCAATAGTGGGGGTGATGGTAATGGTGAGTGAATGGTGTGTGGTGATGGGTAATGGGTGAGTGAATGGGTGGAGGGTGATGGGTAATGGGTGAGTGAATGGGTGGGGGGTGATGGGTAATGGGTGAGTGAATGGGTGGGGGGTGATGGGTAATGGGTGGGGGGAATACATACATTTCTACATCCATGATTTCAGGAAAGTTAGAAGGGGCTATCTGGAGAGTCCATGTTTGGTGGAAGGCCCACCAAACACAGGTGGTGGGCCGAAGGCCCACCAATAGCCCTCCGCAGGAGCTAGCCAAAAAGTCCGCCCGGAGGGCGGCTTTGCGGCTAGTATGATATAAGTACTAATCTCAGGTGCATTCAAGTCTTATCATAGAATGTATAGGGCATCACAAAAATAGAAAAGTACATTTTACAGAGAGAAAAGACATATATATATTATATTGATATGTTAATATACTAAAAATTACTATAAATGAAGCAAATAGCAATGTTAGTATTGATGAAATTTCATTAAATCAATTAGAACTGTCTCATGAATAATGTCTTCTTTCAATTCACATGGATAATTATTCCATAAAAATGTGAAATGAATGTTTACACCAGCAAATTCATGTCATTAAGTGATGTAATTAACAAAATTTCCATGAAGTGTCAGCTCCTGTGCATGTATTATCTCACCTAAATATATAAGTGTCAAAAGCCGTTGATGTGTTCTCCTTGAATCCAGCGGTGAAGGGTGGGGAAGGCGGGTGTCCTCAGGCCTCCCTTTGTGGTGCCGCTCAGAGGTGGGGTGTGGTTAAGGCACGCGTCCACACCAGGTTGAAGAGAAGGAGGGTGTGGGGGAACGGGTGGCGCGGGCGTCGAGATGATGGGCGCCCGTTGTTGTCAATGTGCGCGATGACTCCTACAAGACCACGCCCACGTCCTATCCTCTTCCTTCTCCTAAACAGCTTCTTTATTATATATTTTAATGTTCATATGTGGATCCAGCTTCTCATTTAATTGGAATCTTTTTGATATTTGTTTGTTTGTTTTTGTTTTGTTTATATATATATATATATATATATATATATATATATATATATATATATATATATATATATATATATATATATATATATATGTCCATTCGATATGTGGAAAAACAACGTGTGTGTGTCGTGCCGTATGTAGATGTTAGACAAAGAGAGTGGAGTTTCGGTTGGATATGGAGGGGTGAGGGAAGGGTCTTTTGTGGTCAACCAGCTAGGGGCGTTATATAAACAAAACGACCTTTCTTGGCTGGGGGCTCCGCTCACTACTTCTTCACTCCAGTTTTTGTCACTTCACTTCGTTCAGAATCTCGATTCGGAATGTATCGTTTGTGTCTAAATGGCGTATTCGTGCAATGTGCAATGAGTCACCTTGGTTTAATATATGTAATCACTGGAAACTGTTCATATCCCACGCTCACCACCAAATATGTTAGCAGTTTTCTATATCGTACTAACATATACTTACGGTCTTGTAAGATTGGAGAAGTCGCCGAGCGGATGCAACTTATTAAGTATGGGGAAATGGGTATTCAAACACAAGGTGATTGTTTAGTTATATAGTTATAATGTTATATAGTCTTATCAAATGCACAAAGGTAAAACCACAACACAAAGAGTTCACGACTCGTAAGCGACACACAGAACGACGCACGACACGTCTGTCCCACACAATATGGTTTCTCTGGCGTCACTCAGCCAGGCTTGGCGCCGCGGGGTGCTTGCTTTTACAGAGTGTGGTCTTGTCCATCAGTAGCTACTGCCATCTGGCGGTATGTGTTGTAGGTGGGACACGGGCGTGGCATGGCATGGGCGTCACAGGCGTGTCTCCGTTACAATAACTTTAACATGGATATTATTAGTAATGCCTTAAATATATAATTGTAGTAATACATATCTATTGACAAAGCCAACACAGTGCCAACTCAACCAGTGCTAACTAAATCTGTAATAACTCAAGCAGTACCAAATCATCCATTACGAAGTCAACAATTACCATCTCAACCAGTGACCATATCAACCAGTGACCATCTCAACCAGTGCTAACTCAACCAGTGACCATCTCAACTTGTCACCAACTCAACCAGTCACCAACTCAACTAGTACAAACTCAACCAATGACCATTTTAACCAGTACCAACTCAACCAGTGACCAACTCAACCAGTGACCAACTCAACAAGTGACCAAGTCATCCTATGCTAACTTAACCGGTACCAACTCAACCAGTGAGCATCTTAACTAGGGACCATCTCAACCAGTACTAACTCGACCAGTGACCATCTCAACCAGTGACCATCGCAATCAGTACCAACTCAACCAGTACCAAGTCAACCATTATCATCTCAACTAGTGTCAACTCAATCAATAATAACTCAACCAGTACCAACTCAAGAATTACCACCAGTGACCATCTCAACTAGTGCTAACTCATCCAGTGAGCAACTCAACCAATACAAACTAAACCAGTGACCATCTCAACCAGTGACCATCTAAGCCAGTGACCATCTCATCCATGAGCATCTAAACCAGGACCAATTCAACCTGTGCCAACTCAACCAGTGACCATCTCAACCACTGACCATATAAACCAGTACGAACTCAACAAGTACTAACTAAATCAGTACCAAGTCAACCAGTGGCCAACTCAACCAGTGACCAACTCAACCAGTGCTAACTCAACCAGTGCCAACTCAACGAGTGGCCACCTCAACCAGTGACCATATCAATATGGTCACTGGTTGATATGGTACTGGTTGATATGGTAACTGGTTGCGTTGGCACTGGTTAATTTGGTACTGGTTGATATGGTCCCTGGTTGAGTTGGCACTGGTTGAATTGGCACTGGTTTAGATGGTATTTAGTTGAGTTGGCACTTGTTGAGATGGTACTGGTTGAGTTGGTCACTGGTTGAGTTGGTATTGGTTGAGATTGTTACTGGTTGAGATGGTCACTGGTAGAGATGGTCACTGGTTGAATTGGTACTGGTTGAGTTGGTACCTTCCCTTCTCGAAGGAACACGACCTTGACGAGGTGAGAAGGCTTTACATTTCAATGACCAGTGGAGCTACTAAACAGGTGCAACCAAACTACTATGCGTTTCAGAGGCCGTGTTACATCGTTTTTCGGGAATAACTCTGTAACAAACTGTTGGATGAGTGTCATATTTTGGCAAAGATAGTTTCAGACCTTCCGCTAATATTATCAATATGGTTTATTAACAAAAAATGCATAATTAAGGCACTTCCCTCATGAACATAACGTTAATTTCCTGGGTGACAAACTGGCAACGACACGAGGCAGAGGCAACCGTGACGTTGCTGTGACGTCGCTGTGACGTCAGTCATAGGCTCCGCCCGCTATCTATCGCTTGCAAAAAAAGTACATGTAGTACATTGTACATGGAAACTGCAGCCATTGGCGCATGATTTGTAAATATTATATATATATATATATATATATATATATATATATATATATATATATATATATATATATATATATATATATATATATATATATATATTGAAGCATGCATTGTAGACGATGAAAGGAAGCGGATACATGATGGGCAAATCATGTATCCGAATCATGCAAACAATAAACTCAGCACATGTATATTTTATTCCTCGTCATTGTCAATAAACAAATCGTCCTCGTCCTCGTCCTAGGTGGTGAGGCTGATGATAACAGGTTCCACGGACTCGTAGATGTTGTCGGTGGACCAGTAGGCGTCTTCAAAGTTTCGCGACCGTCGGACCGCACCTTCCCACACCTCTTCAGTGGCGCAAAGCCTGGCTTCCTCCAGCCTGGCCTGCAGGTCTGCCCGGGTGAAGCGGTGTAGCGAGGAGCGTTTCATACATCCCCACACCTGCTCGATGGCGTTGAGCTCAGGATGAGCGGGTGGCAGGCGGACGACCTCGTGTCCCCACGCGTGGATGATGTTGTCAACCGTGTATTGTGACTTGTATGGTGTATAATTAAGGCACCTCTCTCTTGACTATAACGTTAACTTACTGGGTGACCAACTAGCAACTAGTGGATTCACGGTGGACCCTCCAACTGAGCAGCTTCACACCACTGGGTTACAGGCAGTGGATGCCGATCCTCCCATTGACGAAACCGCACCCTCTCTTGACGAAGTCAGAGAGGCTGTAGCAAAGTTGAAGGGTGGAAAGGCAGCTGGTGTTTGTAATATCAGTGCGGAGCTCCTCAAAGCTGGGGGTGAGGCCATGATCCGCGGGTTGCATGGTGTCCTGACTGCCGTGTGGCAATCAGGTACCATTCCTCCTGACTGGAAAAGGGGGCTGGTCGTCCCTATCTGGAAAGGGAAAGGGGACCGTCAGGACTGCAACAATTACCGCGGTATTACACTGCTCAGTGTACCAGGCAAGGTGCTTGCCCATCTATTGCTGACACGGATTCGCAGTCATCTGGTGAAGCATCAGAGACCTCAGCAGTCTGGGTTCACGCCTGGTAAGTCAACAACGGACCGTATCCTAGCGCTTCGTGTCCTGGTGGAACGCCGACGTGAGTTTCGACAGGGGATGCTTGCAGCCTATGTTGATCTCAAGAAGGCGTTTGACTCAGTGCATCGTGAGTCACTCTGGGATCTTCTGCGACTTCGAGGGATTCCTGCAAGGAATATTGGTTTGATAACTGGTTTGTATTCTGGGACTGAGAGTGCTGTGAAGTGTGGGGCAGGTGTATCCAGCTTCTTTCCTGTGAATACAGGAGTGAGGCAAGGGTGCGTCCTTGCCCCATCACTTTTCAACGCTTGTATGGACTGGGTATTGGACAAGGTTGTAGATCAAAGTGATTGTGGAGCATCCGTCGGCAACACCAAGATCACTGATCTTTGTTTTTGCCGATGATGCAGTAATCTTTGCTGAGTCGCTGGAGGTCCTGGTGATGGCTCTCGAGGCGCTGCACGAGGAGGCAAAGCCTTTGGGACTTGAGGTCTCCTGGCTCAAGACCAGGTCCAGGTGTTTGGAGACTTACTAGATGAAGCAGTACAGTCTGTTCATGCGTGTGGCGAGGACATTGAGATCTTGGAAAGTTTTACATAACTTGGTAGCGCAGTCCATAATGACGGCGGGTCACGTCAAGAAGTCTTACGGCGGATTGGCATAGCCCACGGTGTTATGGACTCGCTCAGCGGGAGTATTTGGCGTTGTCGGTACCTGTGCAGAAGGACAAAGATCCGGATCTTCAAGTCGCTTGTGATCCCTGTCTTACTCTATGGTTGTGAGACATGGACACTAAATAGTGACTTGAAGAGACGAATCAATGCCTTTGGTAATAAGTGTCTTCGCAGAATCATGGGGTATCGCTGGGATGATTACGTGTCAAATCAGCGATTGCACCGTGAGACTGAATCGAGGCCTATTACCTGCATAGTCCGTCAGCGCCAACTTCGGCTATATGGGCATGTGGCACGCTACCCTGAAACCGATCCTTCCCATCTGGTTGTATCTGTAAGAGACAATCCGGCGTGGAGGAGGCCAAGGGGGCGCCCACAAGGCTCGTGGCTGGGGCAAGTTGATGTCTCTTGTCGAGAGCTGCTTGGTATGGAAAAGGAGCCTGCATGGGAACTCGCGCGTGGTGACCCCCGGGAGTGGCGTCGTAGGGTGGGCGAGGCGACGCGCCCCCCGGCGTATGCCCCCAATGATTGATTGATTGAACTAGCAACTGACACGAGGCAACCGTGACGTCGTTGTGACGTCAGTCAGTATATATAGGCTCCGCCCGATCCAGCAGCGGCATTTTCGTAGTTTCGTTTAGCAATATATGGCTTGGGAAGTATGGCTAACATGATACATCATTGTCCGCGTAGCTGTAGGAACGCATTTGTGTTACGACTTATCTCTGTATATAGCGACGAGAAAGCCTCCAATCGGCTAAGAATGAGTTTGAATAGGTAAGTGATTAATTTATCTTAATTTTCGTAGTCATTTATTAATCATTCGGCGCCTCATCTACGGCAAGTTTGCTGCCAAGCAAATCTTCACGATTGATTCCCTGACGAAGGACTTGAAGACGGCGTGCATTATACCGGAGGCAACCTCAGAGACAGCAGTGTGGCGACTCATCCACGCCATGGGATTCCGCTACAAGACCTCACAGCGGAAGATGTATGTGAGGAAGGAGTCCCTGGACGTCGTGTGTGTTCATTCAGTGTGTTATCATCAGCCTCACCACCGAGGACGAGGACGATTTGTTTATTGACAATGACGAGGAATAAAATATACATGTGCTGAGTTTATTGTTTGCATGATTCGGATACATGATTTGCCCATCATGTATCCGCTTCCTTTCATCGTCTATAATGCATGCTTCAATTATATATATATATATATATATATATATATATATATATATATATATATATATATATATATATATATATATATATATATATATACACATATACAAATCATGCGCCAATGGCTGCAGTTTCCATGTACAATGTACTACATGTACTTTTTTTGCAAACGATAGATAGCGGGCGGAGCCTATGACTGACGTCACAGCGATGTCACAGCGACGTCACGGTTGCCTTTGCCTCGTGTCGTTGCCAGTTTGTCACCCAGGAAATTAACGTTATGTTCAAGAGGGAAGTGATTTAATTATGCATTTTTTGTTAATAAACCACATTGATAATATTAGCGGAAGGTCTGAAACTATCTTTGCCAAAATATGACACTCATCCAACAGTTTGTTACAGAGTTATTCCAAAAAAACGATGTAACACGGCCTCTGAAACGCATAGTAGGCAGGTTTACTGTGAGAAATTATACTAAAAGTGTTCCCCCGCCAAGACGACCTAAGCCAACGTGGCATGATATCGGCCCACCCCCCTTAACATGATCACTACATCCATGCCATGGCCCCCAGTCCCCAGCACCGATGGAGCAACTGGCTAGGGAGGCGGTCAGATCGGCTCCTAAGCAGGAGGTGATAAGAATCTCTGGGTTCAGACAGGCCGCCTTTGGAATTTTGACCTTGGCACTTATAATGCTAGGACATTATCTAGTGAAGGTACTCCTGAAGTGTTATTCGAAGAATAGAAGGCGTAAAATGGAATAGCATAGGCCTAAGTGAGGTTCGAAGAACTGGAGAATTCATACAACTGAAGAATGGTCACATTTTTTGCTACAGATGACAAAAAGACAAGAAAGAACCCGGATAGGCTTCTTAGTGAACAAAGAACTAGCAGGAAATATTGAAAAATTCTATAGTTTAAGTGAGCTAGCTGCAGGCTTAATAATCAAATTCAACAACAGATATAGAACAAAAATCATACAGATTTACGCACCAACATCAGCCTACGATGACGAGGATGTAGACAGATTTCATGAAGATGTAGAAGCATCTATGGAATTGAACAAAACTCAGTATTCTTTCATAATCGGTGACTTTAATGCAAAGGTAGGGAAAAATAGTGTTGGAATGACAGCACTAGGGAACTTTGGAATAGATACTCGAAATGATAGGGGTGACATGCTCGTAGAGTTTGCAGAGAGGAATAATTTAAAGATAATGAACACATTCTTCGATCGTAAGGCAAGCAACAAGTGGACATGGAAAAGCCCGAACGGTGAAACTAAGAATGAAATGGACTTCATTCTTACTAACAAACTGAACACAGTAAATAATGTGGCATTATTAAATAAATTAAAGTCAAGTGACCACAGGATGGTGAGATGCAAAGTAACACTAGACTTAAAGAGAGAAAGAGAGAAGTTGTTCAGAATGAAGAGGCCAAATATCCCAACAGTCAAAGAGAAGTCAGATGAGTTTGCAATTAGAATCCGGAACAAGTACTCACAACTAGGGTACGAAATAAATGAAATCATAGAGAGTTTAAATGACAACCTAACTAATGTAGTCTTAGAATCAGCACTAGAAGTAGGAGGGAAGACACCCAAAGAAGACTGGAAAACTCGGAAAACTCTCAATAGCCACCAAATACATCATAAGAGAACGTAGCAGAATGGTAATAAAGACACCAAGAAACAAAATAGAAGCGGTTGAGCTGCCTAAAACCATAAACAAGAGAAAACATAAATGATATGCGATAATACAACATTAAAAAAATTGAAGAAACTCTTAAGCAAGGGTGCAAGTATTAAGATTGCAAGGATAACACTTGGCATTGACATAAAATAATTGTATGCTTTAAAAGATGAACAAGGTCAAATCATACATAATAGATATGAGGTGATCAAGTTAGGGGAGGAATTCTATCGAAAATTGCATAATAGTAATGATAGGAAAACCGAAGACCCCACCATGGAAACTATAAACATTGAAGTACCCTGCGTATACACGAGTGAAATAAAGAAAGCACTAAAAGGAATAAGCAGGGGCAAAGCAGGAGGTGCAGATGGTTTATCGATTGACCTAATTAAGGATGCAGGCGATTTTCTATTAGAAAAACTCGCAGGACTGTTTACCAAATGCCTGCAAACCTGTGCCGTACCAAGTACTTGGAAAAATGCTATACTAATACTAATTCACAATAAAGGAGACATCAAAGACCTAAAAAACTATCGTCCAATAAGTCTACTGTGTGTAGTATACAAGCTTTTTACAAAAGTGCTCACGAATGGGATTAGTGCAACGCTGGACTCAAACCAGCCGAGAGAACAAGCAGTATTCTGGAGTGGTCTGACCACAGATCACTACAGACCACTGAACAACTGACCACATCCATGTCATTAATCTGGTAGTTGACAAATATACAGAATACACTAACCCGCTATGCATGGGTTTCATAGACTATGAAAAAGCCTTTGACTCAGTGGAAACTTCAGCAATTATGAAAGCACTCAGGAGACAGGTGGTAGAAGAAGTATATGTGAAGGTATAAGAAGACATATATAAGGAAAGCACTGCCACCAATAAGATCAGTGATAAAATACAAATATAGTGAGGGGTCAGACAAAGCGACACTATTTATCCTAAACTGTTCACGGCCGTTCTAGAGGAAGTTTTTAAGAACTTGGAATGAGAGAGGCAGGAATTCAGATAAATGGAGAATATCTTAACAATCCTAGATTTGCTGATGATATTGTACTAATGAGCGAATCGACAGATGAACTACAGCAGATGATTTTGCAGTTGAATAGAGAAAGCCGAAAGGGGGTTTTTAGAGATGAATTTTAAGAAAACTTTTTTGTTAACAATTAACATATATACTATAAAATTAAAATAGATGTTGAAGTAATATAATGTGCCCCAGGAATATATTTACTTAGGACATAAAATTGGTGCAAGTTCAGATCATGTAAGGGAAATCAAAAGTAAATAGGATGGGATGTAAGGCTTTTTGGTAAACAACACAATGATATTTAAAATTAATTTTCCATTATGACTGGAGAGAAAGGTATATTATCAGTGCATTATACCAGTACTAGCATTGTATCTGAAACTCCTGGAACGAAACTTCAAAGTGCCCAAAGGGGGAAAGGAGAGAAATGCTTGGCATAAAAATGGAGAATAGGAAGAGCATCATGGATTAGGGAGCAAACCAAAGTTGAAGTCATCCTGAGAACAATATAAAGAAAAAAATAGATAGGGCAGGACAAAAGTCATGCGACGAAAAGATAATAAAAAGATGGAAGTTAAAGTAAAAAATAACTGGGCAACCCAGGGATGGTAAAGAGGGCAGGGCAGACATAATAACCCAGATGGAGAATGAAAAAGGAAGTTTTGCTGGAGTAACCTGGAATAGACAGGCAGCTTTCTAAAGCTGAAATCTTCGCTCAAACCTTTGCTGAAAATTCCACTCTGGTTGATGATCTGGCTTGTTCCTCCTTCTGCTTTTCCCCCCTCTGACTATATTATGCCTGTTATTAAGATCCTTCATATGATGTTTTATTTGCCCTTTCTGGCCTAGATCCTCGAAGGCTTATAGTCCTGACGGGGTCCTACTATTGTTCTCAAAACTGTGCTTCTGTGCTTGCACCCTCCCTGGTCAAACTTTCCGTCTTTGTCTATCTACTTCCACCTTTCCTTCTTGCGGGAAGTTTGTTCCCATCCAACCTGTTCCTAAGAAGGGTACCTTTTTCAAATCCTTCAAACTACCGTCCTTTTAGCTTTGACTTCCTCCCTTTGTAAAGGTTTTGAGTATATACTTAATAAGAAGATTCTTAAGCATCTATCTGCTCACAATATTCTATCTGATCGTCAGTACGGTTTTCGTAAAGGGCGATCTACTGGCGATATTCTAGCTTTCCTAACTGAATCTTGGTCATCCTCCTTTAGGGGTTTCGGTGAAACTTTTGCTGTTGCCCTAGACATATCAAAAGCTTTTGATAGAGTCTGGCACAAATCTTAACATTCCAAACTATCCTCATTCAGTTTATATCCGTCTCACTGTACCTTTATCTTAAGTTTCCTTTCAAACCGTTATATTGCAGCTACTGTAGACGGACATTGTTCTGCTCCTAAATCTATCAATAGTGGTGTTCCCCAGGGTACCCCAGGGACCCCAGGGTCCTATCACCCACTCTCTTTCTATTATTCATAAATGATCTTCTAAGTCTTATTCAAAGCCCTATCCACTCCTACGCTTATGATTCTACCCTGCGTTTTTCAACGTCGTTTATTAGACGTCCAACTCAACAGGAACTAAGTGATTCACGGAGAGATGCCACCGAGCGCCTAACTTCTGATCTTTCTATAATTTCTGATTGGGGCAAAGCAAACCTTGTTTTGTTCAATGCCTCAAATAACCAATTTTTTTACCTATCTACTCGACATAACCTACCAGATAACTATCCCCTCTTCTTTAATGACACTCAACTATATCCTTCTTCTACAAAATGAACATTATTGGACTATCCTATTGTTAAAATCTGAACTGGAAATCTCACATCTCATCTCTTGCTAAAACAGCTTCTAGGAAGTTAGGTGTCCTGTGGCATCTGCGTCCCTTTTTTTCTCCCTCCCAGTTGCTTGCTCTCTATAGGGGCCTTATCAGCCCATGTTTGGAGTATGTCTCACATGTTTGGGAGGGATCTACTCATACATCTCTCCTAAACAGGGTTAAGTCAAAAGCTTTTCGTCTCATCAACTCCCCTCCTCTCCCTGACTGTCTTCAATCTTTAAATCACCGACGCAATGTTGCTTCTCTTGCTATCTTCTACCGTTATTTTCATGCTCACTGATCTTCTGAACCTGCTAACTGCATGCCTCCCCTCCTCCCGCGGCCTCGCTGCACAAGACTTTCTACTCATTCTCATCCCTATTCTGTCCATCTTCCTAATGCAAGAGTTAATCAGTATCTTTACTTTTTACCCCTTTCACTGGTAAACTCTGGAACTCTCTTCCTGTTTATATTTTTCCACCTTCCTACGACTTAAATTTTTTCAAGAGAAGAGTGACAAGACACCTCCTGAACTAAATTGGCCCACCCCTCTTTTTTTATTCTCTTACTGTCTTTTTTTTTTAGGGACTGGCAACTGAGCGGGCTTTGTGTTACCTCTTTTTGTTGTGCGCTTGGCCAGTCATTTGTATAAAAATAAATAAATTAGAAGTTGATAGAGATGAGTGGAGAAGGTTGGGGGAGGCCTTTGTCCTGCAGTGGACTCATATAGGCTGATGATGATGATGATGAGTTGGTACTGATTGAGTTGGTCTCTGGTTGAGTTTGTCCTGGTTGAGATGGCCACTGTTTGAGTTGGTACTGGTTGAGTTGATCACTGGTTGAGTTGATCACTGGTTGAGTTGGTTACTGGTTGAGATGGTCGCTGGTTGAGTTGGTACTGGTAGAATTGGCACTGGTTAAGTTGGTACTTGTTGAGTTAGCACTAATTGAGATGGTACTGGTTGAGATGGTTACTGGTTTAGTTGGTCACTGCTTGAGATGGTCACTGGATGAGATAGCCGTTTGTTGAGTTGGCACTAGTAGAGTTGGTACTGGTTGAGATGGCCACTGGTTGTGTTGGTATTGTTTAAGTTGCTACTGGCTGAGATGGTCACTGGTTGAGATGGTCACTGGTTGAGTTGGTACTGGTTGAGTACGTACTGGTTGAGATGGTCACTGGTTTAAATGGTCACTCGTTGAGTTAGCTGTGGTTGAGTTGGTCACTGGTTGAGTTGGTCACTGGTTGAGTTGGTACTGTTTCAGGGGGTGCCTGTTCAATAATGGTGAAATATCTTGATGCAAATATTTGGTAATTAATCAGTTAGGGATACGTTCCATGCCAAGCTGCACACTGAGTAGGAAAGTATAAATATTCAATGGAAGAAGAAAACTTGCCAGAACCCCTATGACGTGTTGTTTGTTGACGAATGAAGCATAGGTAAACAGTTTCTTACTAGCACGACGTTGTGTCATGCGGTATCTCCGGTAAAAAAAAAAAAAATTTCCCATCTATTTCTTATACAAATTCATAATCGAAAAAATGTGAACAATATTTGGAATTTCACCTCTCGTTTCCCTTCCTGGCGTCTGGCCGGGCATACATAATATTTCGATTATAATTTCATGATTGGTATTTAGCCGATCTAGGTCGATTTAAAAGCAAGGAGTGGAGCGTCATAATTTCTTTTGAAGTTGAGTCTAGGGGGGATGGAATAAAAAGACCGTTATGTGGGCTTTATAAAATTATATTTTGACTATCCGTTTTGACATATTTTTTTATTTTCGTTGCATTTTTGTCATCTTCCATGTTGTCTAGTTTTCTTAATTTACAAATTACAATCACTCAGTATGTTTGTTTCGTGGCCTGTTTTTCATTCCTTCTTTCAACCAGGCAATTTCCTCACCTTTCTTTCAGTCCTCCTTAAGTCTATTTTGTTTTTCCTCTCTCACCCTCGCTATTCCCTTACATACTTCCAAATCAGTCCAATGCCAACTCCGTTCCACACTAGCCTCCTCACACAGCCTGAAGAGTTTTTATAAATAACTGCCCTAATTGTACTTTCCTACATTCTGGCAGTGCCACGAGAAACGGGAATAGACAGCCACCTTAACCGAACTATCAAACAACAAGCCTATTTAATTTAATTTTAAACAACATTAAATATTGTGATCAGTTGTTTTCAGAAGCAGAATCTAAAAAATAGATAATTGATAAATGGTAAAGATGATTTAGAATGAGAGAGAAGGAGAGAGAGAGAGAGAGAGAGAGAGAGAGAGAGAGAGAGAGAGAGAGAGAGAGAGAGAGAGAGAGAGAGAGAGAGAGAGAGAGAGAGAGAGAGAGAGAGAGAGAGAGAGAGAGAGAGAGAGAGAGAGAGAGAGAGCGAGGAGAGAGGAGAGCGAGGAGAGAGGAGAGGAGAGAGTCAGTTAAGGGAAGAGACAGAGTTGAAGGAAAGAACGTAGGGAAAGGGAAAGAATGGAAGAGAAAAACTGTGGGAGAGAAAGAGAAGCAGAGAGGAAGAGAATGAGAGAGAAGAGAGAGAAAATGGGAAGAGAGAGAGGATGAGCAGAGAGGGAGAGACAAATAGAGAGAGGAGAGCGAGACATGAGAGCTAGAGAGAGACTAAGAGACCGTGAGGAAGAGCAACAGCATGATGAGACAAGAAATACTTATGACAAAGAGGCGCAGACAGATGGGTCGTTGAGGGAGTAAGAGACTGAGAAGTGCGTACAAAGACGACATCAAGAAGGGACAGATGGAAGTGAACATAGGCGGCTGGGAGGCGGCGACACAGAGAGCTATTAACTGAGGAAAACTCCTGTAAAAGAGAACATATAAAAGTTATCGTAGATTCCCTGTCAGTGTTGCATCACCTTACTGGCGCTCTCACCGTAAGGCTTGGAACACACTTTCTAAACTAAAAGTAAAACCTAGACCAAGCCCCGTATAATATTTTTCTCAGTTGAGTAACAGCCAGCAGACAATGATGTAACATTTGAACAAAGAACTCGTAGGACAAAAAGTAGACCTACGTAAACCAGAAAGAAAAGAAGTAAAGCAAAACTAAGAGAAACAATGCGTGCACATGTAGATTTTAATAAAATTGAAATGTATAACGATTCAGCTGAGGCGAGAAAATTAGTTGTCGACACTTTTTTAACAAAAAATAAACTTCCGAATACTTTTGTTTTAAAGCAAGCCGTCTATTGTTGAAGGACTGAAGTGGCTTTCACTGGCTTTGCCGTGACGTAGTGCTTCCTTTCGCGACATCCCTGCTCCCTAATGTAATTTAGATTTAGAAGAAAAAAATCAGGAACGCTCTCTGAGAGATGAAAGCAGGTCTTGTTGGTGAAAATTTTAATTAGATTAGCAATATATCAGGTGTAGTATTTGGGGGAGCGTGTCTTTCTGTCTCGTGTCTTTCTATCCAGTTATTCCCTTTACCTTGCTCCGAGGGTGAGGGAGAAGGAAACCACTAAAGTTGATTTATAATGTTTGAGAAAGTGATGCAGAGTCGTGTTACAGTTACTTTTAGAGATGTGAGTTCGGTTACAGTATGTTATGTAAAAAAATAGTAAAACTGTTTGTGCGTTCTTCCTTGTGTAATTAAGATACGTGATAACGGTGAACCCTTATCTGAACACATGGCTCAGGAACCGTTACAGAACTGGCTCCTCTAAAACCAGAATCAGGAATGATTTCAGCGTTTCCAACTGTAGCGCCCCCCTTTATAGCTTTGATGTTAACTCGAAGGGCTCCACAATCCTGGCTATTACGCTGCCACCACCCACAATAAGTGGGAAAAAAAGAAAGAGATTAAGAGAATATGTGTGTATTACTGGGTCTGAATAAACAACTCGTTAACAGGATTTCAGTATATTATCACCTACTGGTTGGCCAGTATTCACTTCCCTACTTAACCTAAGGTTTTACAGCAAATAAATAACTGTAATAATGTGAACAGCGACACGGCGCGACTCTCAGCTCGTGTTTAACCAAAACCCAATAACTCCTTCACCCCACTGTCACTGTGTAACTTCCCGTCACACTGAATCACTTGTGTAACTAAACCTAAGGTTTTACAACAAATAAATAACTGTAATAATGTGAATATCGAAACGACGCGACTCTCAGCTCGTGTTTAACCAAAACCCAATAACTCCCCACTGTTAACTCACCCCACTGTCACTGTGTAACTTCCCATCACACTGAGTCACTGTGTAACTTCCCGTCACACTGAATCACTGTGTAAAGTACCTATACACACACACTCCAGCTATGAAACATGGCCTTAGCTGTATCCAATGGTGTGTCCATGGGCATCCACTCAGCTCACGCTCACACCTTCAGCTCCCACAGCTGCTCACACCGTCAGCTCCACCCCGCTCCAAAACCCTATAAATAACATATAGCAATGAGCATTCAAGCTATAACAAATACATAATCAATCCCCTCTACATCCCCACCAATACACTTCCCCGCACATACCTTTAAAAAGGTTGATAGACACAACTCCCCACACGTGCTACCAGCTGGAGACGTGGACAGAGAGAGAGGTAATATGGCCACCTGCCTCCCTGTTCGCCTTTCCCGCCTGACTTCACCAGCGATCGCAGGCACAAAAGTATTGTCTGAAATTATATCTAGTGATTAAGAACTGAGGAGTGAAGGTAAAATGACGAGCATTAAATTACTCGACATTTATATATTACTTTACCCCCCCTCACTCAACGTAAACTCTTCGTCAATCATGAGTCAAAAGGTTTAACCCATTTTCTCGCGTTACATGGCTTCTTCCCCCCCCAAAAAAAATGTCCTTGTTCCTCAGTCCTTCATCACGCATCCTACCAGATATCTAACTAAGTATACCGAACAAAATAATAGCATATACACAACACCAAATCATGACTCCTCTTCTTTTTAAATTCACATAGGAGCTTCTATCCACCCACAAACAAATATACTTAAGCTGGACAATACAATTCTACCAATGAACTTTACAAACACGATAATTAAATAGTAATGCATTCTTAACTTCTTCACCTCCCTCACCAGAGCAGATTTAACCAGTTTGGGGAATACATAATCAATGTATAACGAGAGAAATTACATTAATAGGGGAAGAGATGAAATAACACATAAGTATCAATAACCTAACGAGGAATTTTCCTCCACGCCTCAGTCCTGAATCACTGATTAGGCTTATATTTTAAGCCAGTAGTTATTAGACACCTAGCGAAACGAAGTGAGAAGGGGGGTTCTACGTTAGGATAACTTTAGAAGCAGCTCGACGTTCGCTGAGTTAAGTCGCCTGTGGGGAGGTGATATTCTCGCCCTTGGTAAAGGTATGTTATGAAATGTTTGTTAACTAGAGATGTAGATATGACTTACTGGTGATTCCTTTTGTTGACATAAGGACTAATGAAATGTATTACTTAGGGTCCCAAGGTAGGAGGCTGTTGGCGGACCAGGGGGCCAAGCGGTCACAAATTAGCAGAGGGGGCAACTACAGCATATTACAGCCAGCCGTGTGAGGCCAAGGAGAAAGAAGGAAACAGAAAAATATGTGAGAGGAAAACTTTGGAAGTGGGATAGACTACATTATATTAGGATAACGACTTGAGCATTGCGCGTGCGTATCGTTAATGTGGTAACAGTGCAACCGAAGTTACCAGAGATAATAAACTATATTAGGATAACGACTTGAGCATTACGCGTGCGTATCGTTAGGGGAGAAGAAGACTTAGAATTAAGATAACTTGTGAATGTATAAGTATTACCAATTACAAGCAAAGGGAAAAATATATTTATGATTATTTATTAACGAATTATCATTTAGATCCAAACAGTACTTACCTTTTTCTCACATCTTTTATTTTTATTCATTTATATTTTTTTTTCCCACTACATGTGGGTGGTGGTAGCAGAGTAACCAGGACTGTAGAGTACACTTTCAAGGTGGGCACTACAAATTTAATGACTTTACTCCCTTGAAATGAGAACCTTCTCACTTCCTCTCTTATTTGTCTAGGCCGAAGCCATATAGAGTCGCGACTGGACTCATCCCTCTAGTCTGTAATGGTTATTCTTTTACCCCACTAAACCTAGGCATAGGCCCGTAGGTAGAAATCACGACTGGACCTTCTCCATACCCTTCCGTAACTTGAAATAAGGCTCACCTCCTTATTGAGGCATACACTCCTGCGTCAATCACCCAACAAGCAAAGCTCAGAGCCAAGTACATCCTCGGGTCTAACGACATCCTTCGCGGGTTTAGTGTTTAGTGCAATCTATGTACACCCTCTAAAGCAAGTTTTCTAACCTTTACAAGTCTTTCTAGGGAGACCTTCATCAAAATACCTCTTTCTCTAGAGATGGCTTTTACCATCTGTCATTAACATTCTTCTACGCATCTCCTCACTGGTCTCCTCTCTCTAGGTGGTGGTTGTTCAAGTTCTTCCTCAACTATTACCATTTCTGCTGGTTCCAACAGCCAGCCATCTTGTCCTATATATTGCTTAATTTGTTCGGCCGCTCGCTGTACACGTTTGTCAAATATATTTTCTAACACATACGCACCACCATCCCTCAATACTTCCACTATTTTGTACGGTCCCAACCACTTAACCGAGAGTTTTCTGTTGGTGCCCGGCTCAAAGCGTTCTCTTTTCACCCACGCCAATTCGTCTTATTCCAACCTCTCATTTTTCCTTTTCACATTAGCTTTCTCCCGCCATTTTGTACCTCTTTCCAAATTTGTTCTCTTGATGATTTCGTGTGCCACGGTTGTTTCCTCCTCTGAGTCAATTTGTGGTAACTTCACACTAATCAACCTTGGAGCGTATCGGGAAAAGAAAGCACAGAAAGGTTGGGTACCAATTGTCTCATGCACTGCACTATTCAGCACTCTTTGGGTTTCTAAGAGATAACTGGGCCATCTATTGGGATAACCCTTGCACAGGTTTGAGAGAATTGTTTTCATTGTTCGGTGCAACCTTTCAGAGATACTATTACCTTGTGGATGATAAGGCGTGGTGTGTCCTAACTGTATTTCACATGAATCACACAACTCTTTAAATTGCTGTGACGTAAATTCCTTAGCATTATCTAACAACAATGTATGTGGTGCTCCAAATACACTAATATATTCCCTAAATTTTTTACATACTTCCTCGGTCATCCTAGTTCTTAATTTATAAAACACAGTAAACCTACTATAATGATCTATTATAGTTAATACATAGCGGTATCCGTGGGCTCCCGTTCCCATGTCGGTTATGTCTATGCTTATCCTCTCTAGAGGTTTACTTACTGACGGTAATTCTTGCCATTGTTGTTGAAGTCCACGACTACCCTTATGCTGTTGACAGGTTAAACAGTTCCTCTCATATTCTCTCAAGTTGGGCCAATAAGAATATCCTTCTGTTTTACTTATTGACTTCATCTGCCCTAAATGACCTGATTCCTTATTATGAATTAATTCCAATGCCGTTTGCTTCAGTTCACTAGGCAAAACTAATAAGTAGTGTACACTGTTATCTAACTGCTGTTTAGTTAAATATAAAACTCCTTCTTCTATCACAAATTGATCTAAAGTACTTCTGTGGTATTTAGATCTGGGTATTCTGCCTCCTTCTAGATACTCTATCATTTCTCTCCATCTGAGGTCCTCTCGTTGCATTTCCTTGATTTCTTCTTTAGTTTTTCCTAACCATCTCTCTTCTACTTGACATCGAATGATTCTTACTGGTCTACTAAGCTGGTCTGCTACAGTGTTCTTTTTCCCTGCTTTATATTATATTTGATACGTATAGTCTCTCATTTCTAGGATCCGCCTGTTCATCCTAGGTGACTTGGTTCGTTGTTTAAAGACTGACACTAACGGTTGGTGGTCTGTTCTGATGATAACTTTGGTTCCCCACAGGAAATTATGAAACTGTCTGCAAGCTAAAACTATCCCTAGGGCTTCCCTATCTGTTGCTGAGTATCGCGTTTCAACTGGTTTTAATTTTTTGGAAAAGTAAGAGATTACCTGGGCTTTGCCCTAGTTCATTATATTGCATTAGTACTGCTCCTACATGAGTTTGGCTAGCATCGGTATCCAGCACAAAAGGTTTATTGATATTGGCCTTAGTTAAGATGGGAGCACTAGTCAGTTTATCTTTTAGTATCTGAAATGCTTTCTGGCTTTCCTCTGACCATTCGAATGGGTTATCTTTCTCAGTCAAATTAGTGATCGGCACCGCTATTTTAGCGAATCCTTCTATGTACTTCCTATAGAAACCTATCATTCCCAGAAATCTTCTGGTTTCCTTGACATTAATGGGGGGTTTCATTTTCTCTACGGCTTCTATATTGTCTGGGTTGGGCTGGTAACCTTCCTTGTTCACTACGTGTCCCAGAAAACTAACTTTTCATTGCCCTATTTTACATTTGGTCAGATTTAATTTGACTCCAAATTTAGTCAGATGTTCAAATAACCTATCGATCCTTTCCAACAAGACCTCGTAACTGGGTGCCATCAGGATAATATAATCCAGTTAATTTTTAAGCCAGTTCTCTTTCAGTAAAGGGGTTAAAATCTGGGCTAATTTGCGAGAGAAAATTACCGCACTGCAATTCAATCCAAAGGGAAGTCTTTTGAATCTATATAAGGATATTCCTTCACTGAAAGTTGTTAGATCTCTACTACTCTCATCCAACAGTACTTGATAATACGCATCTTTCATATCTAGGGTGGCATAGTATTCATAGCCCGCTACCGACTCTACTAACGCTTCCAATTTAGGTAGGGGGTGTATATCAGTGGCTAAATGTTGATTCACTTTCCTATAATCCAGACACATCCTTTTTTCTCCATTCGGCTTGTTAACCAGTACTATAGGACTTAACCACGCAGCTGTGGAATTTTCTATTATGTCCTTCTCTTCCATTTCTCTCAACATTTTAGCTATTAGTTCCTTAGCTTTCTCCGGATACCTATATGTGACTCCTCTACACGGTTTTGGATCTAACACCTGAATATGAGCTGGTTCAGTTTTCATGGTGCCTAGTTCTCCTGCATCTAAGATAAATAAGTTATGATGTTGTTTTATTAAGGCGAAAAGATAGTGTCTCTCCTGTCCACTTAGGTGCTTCCAGTCTCCCTTTTCCAGAAGAGCCTGTATTCGTTCCTGTCGAGTACCACTACCTTTGCTAACATCATAATCGGGTAACATAGCGTTACTCATCCTAGTGGTGAGACAACGTGGTCCTGCCGTAACTTGTTGCTCTTGAATTTCTTCTGAGTTTACTACTCTATACTTAGCTAAAACTGTACCAGAACGTAACTTCAACTGTCCATTACTGCTATTAATTATTGGTAGAAAGATAGTTCTTTCTTTAGTAACCTGGACACACATAGGTGCTATATTTTGCACTTGTCTTTTCCTAGGGTCCACCAAGAGAATGGTTCCCTCTATCTCGTCCACTGGTAATTCTAACCATTGAATTATTTCTGGTCTTATGGTCACGCTTTGCTGTATTCTTATATGACAGCTTGATTTATGCACTTCATCTTTGCACTCCTCGCTCTTAACTGCTCTTATGGTGCCGTATCGGTGTTCAAAAAAATTCAAGGGGTAAGTTAGGTTAGCCCACATGACTTTTTTTTGTTTGTAATTTATAGTAATTTCTTCTAGTCCTATTATATCCATCCCTATCAGGGCTTGGGTGGATAAATACTGGTCTGGCACTACTAACATTAACACTTCTATTGTTCTATCTGCTCCTAGAGTTATTTTTACTCTTACTTGACCTAAGATTCTCAACTCCTTGCCAGTTATGCCGGTCAAACTAGGGATGTTACTGTGGGTTCTTATTTTAAGTTGTAAGTCTAAAGCTGCGCTCTTCTTTATAAGTGAATATTCGCTTCCTGTGTCTACTAAAACTTCCGTGACGTGGTCATTAATGGCTAAGGGGATTATTCGGGATCGATGTTTAACTAGTCACCTGGAGAACCCTTTCCTCCCAGGACAATTTGGATAACCTCTCCTACATCCTACTCTCCAGCAATCGAAACCAGCGTTGCTACCTAGCTTCCTTCTACAGTCTGCGGCTGAGTGGTTGTTCAATGTTCATTTTACAATAGGGAAAAAACGTCTGGGAACTCCTTCTCCAATCTAAACTGGGTGGCTTCTGGTCGTTACCTACTCAAATCTTTACCTTTACCAAATCTTGTAATTTCCTCCCCATTCCTTCCTCCCTCCTCTTACTTCTGACTGACTGGCTGATAGTTCCTGTTTATTGGAAGGAATACTCTGGGAAGCGGGTGTTATCTCTGACAGCTGCCTGATCTGGTTTACCGCGTATATTCTATTTGTGTCTCTTCCTATGGCGATGGCCCTCTCAGTCTCCACTCTCTCTATGAATTTTCTCAGTGGGAATTGTTCATCCATGAAAAACTCTAATTTATCCTTCTTTCTCTCCTCGTCCTCTACTCCCCTCAACCTCTTCTTTTCTGTCTCCTGCAGACCCTCAACCTTCAACTTTTAATTCTTCACGTTCTGTCCCTCCTTCCCAAACCCCCACATCACGGCCACGCCCTACACCCAAGACATCTAAGAGTGTAGGGAAGGACGCGGAGATACTAGGTGATATCTCCCAGAGGGGAGATGAACTGCACCAGATGCAGATGAGGGTGGAGGAGGCCAGGCTGGCAGCTGCGGCAGGATGGCAGGCAGCTACGGTGGAATGGCAGGCAGCTGGTAGGTGTACCAAGGATGCCTCTCTGGCAGTGTCTGCCAGAATAGGTTTTAATAACCTAAACAAGAGTCTAGATTCTTGTAAGGCTATTGGGGCAGACATTGCCAGAAATTTCAATGAACTTGTTGAAGAAGGTAAGGGTGCCTTTGAGGCGATCACCGTCACCGGTGATCGCAGGTTTCCTCACTCTTTGTTTATAGATAATGTCAGGCATAATGATGATTATAACCACAACACCAATTATATTAAAATATTCATTATTATAAAGCAACAATTAATATTGGCTTGCATGTAGTGCTACAGAATATAACAACATACATAAACATATATAAGGAGGGCTGTCATTGTTACGCAGGTACACTTAAATCTCAAACTATACCTGTTCTGGGGAAGGATAAACAATTATAATTGTATAATATCTACCTACTCTTCGAAATTCAAATTTTAGTCCTAACTCTTATGTTATGATAAACATTGTTCAAACCAAACATACTTCCTCCGGATATGTTCCCAGCTCCGCTTCATCTACTTGACAGTCCTGGGCTCCTGTCCAGGATTGCTGGCATTGAAGCGAGCAGTGACCACAGCCCAGGCCTTTGCCTTTTGTTCTGGGAGGCGGGGATGGGAGGCCTTTGATGTTAGAATGGCCTCCCTCTCCTTAATCAGGTTCAGCAATTCTTTTTTTTGGCTGCCCACCAGAGGAAGTGCCTGCAAGTAAAGTTACTATTTACAATTTGAACATCATATGCATGGGTACATTACAGTATGACTGAAATAAAGCTATGCATTACTGTTAGCTACCTACAAATAATGGGTGCTTCCCTTTAATAAATATTAGATACAAAATTATGAGTTACTTGGGAGAATGACAGTGGGGACTTTCCTTCAGAGACAAAAACAAGACTTTTGCCATCCTAATTATATTTTCTACAAGGCTGGTGTACTGCTGGGAATGAGCTTCCCCCTCGGGTTGAGTGGTGCCCAGCAGCAAGAAACACCAGCCTGAGTGACTATTTATTACTTGATTTGATAATTATGTATATGCGGAGCTGGGCACTAAATACATGGAACAAATGTATTTAAATACCAAATACTAAATACATTTTACAATTTGTATTTAAATACTAAATACTAAATAGGTACATCAGTTGTATTTAAATATATTTGTAAATACATTTCAAATGGACACAAATTTTACATGTACTATTCAGTAATTCATGATTAACAATATAAAAAGCTTGATAAATGATAAAGGATACTTTCCTATGGTATAATTTCCTTTTTAGAAAAAAAAAAAAAAAACTCACCTTTCTATTTAACTTATCTACATATCTCTAGAAATTTCCTCAAAAAACAGGAGTTCCTTAAATCTTGCTTTTTCCTTCTCAGGCCTATATTTCCTTATATAAGGAAATTTCCTTGAAAGCGGAAACACTGGTTCACTGTAACATCAGAGTTGCCAGAAAGTTGGGCGGGTTTATGGCCAAATTAATTGATAAAAAAGTATTTAATTTCTATATTATGAGTATTTAAATACTCATTAAAGTATTTAAATACTGTATTCAAATACGTGAAAACCAATGTATTTATAAATTCAGTTCTAAATACACAAATGTATTTAAATACTGCCCAGCTCTGTGTATTTGACCACTTTTCTTGCGTTTACACGATTTTTTGTATGCGTGAGAGTAGTTACCAAGGGGATTATAACTAATGGAACTAGTCAATAGGTTTAACGCAGCTAAAAACGAGTGTAGGACATCCCCCCCCTCCCCTGAGATATTGCCCCCTGGACATAATTTATCCCCTGTGAACTTATTCCCTCTGGGTGTATATGATTGATAACGAAACAATGACCGAAATCATTGCTAACGTGACCTTAAAACAGCCTAACCTAACCAAAAACTATTAACAGCAATGATTTCGGTCATTTTTTCGTTATCGGAACACAGTGCAATCAAATACACCCACAAGGGAAACTGTCTATAGGGAGTATGTCCACGGGAGAAAATTACCGGTGTAGTGATCTGATATCTGACTAGCTAGTCAGATCGCTACACCGGGCCACGCTCTAAACATCGTAGCATTCGTCCTCCACCGTATTATTGTCGTCGTGATAAGCTTCCCTGGGCTGAAACACTGCTAAACAACATTGATATCCTAGCTTATGCCTTATAAATGTCAGTGAGGTAGTAGTTGCCTCGAGACTTCACACTAGTACACTTATTAGTCAATGGCCTAAAGATAGCGCACCATTCGTCCTCCCTCCCTACATCAATTATTTTCTTCGTGAGAAAGGCGCTGGGCTGGTTTAACTACTGCTCAACCAGTAATCTATTTATGTGGAGGCACAGCTAAGTATGGGGGTGACACTAGGCAAATGAAGCTCAGAGGCATTTTGATGCCAGATAGAAGGATATAAGGGCATCTTCTAAGATCAGATCAGTGGCCATTGGGGGAAGGAAGCACCTTTGGGGGGCACTGGATTATCATGGGGGGACACGTGCCAGTCCTCTGTAGCTACTCCACTGTGCTTAACAAGCAGTAATTAAGATCAAAGACATAGCTCATGACTAATAATTACCAGAAGTACTTAATAATATACAGAAAACAATCAATTTTTTCTTACCTTGGGTGCAGAGGACGCCATCCTTGAGTTACGCGGGAAAGCGATGTCTACGGTTAAATATTTATATATATGACTGTTCAAAGATTTTAAGCCAATTTCGATGTTTTTCGCATAACATGTGATGCTTTTCTTAATGGAGATAGTTTTTTCCTGTGCAAACCTAAAAAAAGTGAGTTTCTTTTGCAATTCGAAAAAGTAATGATAAATAAATTTAAAAAAAACACTTTTTAGACTTTTTGACTGGAAAAAAACACTCTCCATGTGTAACAGCATCAAATAATAACCTATGATAAGCTATGACCCCTCAAATAATAACAGTCATGTTATAAATATTAGTCTGTTTTGGTAGCTAAGGCATACCAGGCTTGTGTTGGTACGACTGCTTTTGCAGCCACCGCTTGTGTTGGTACGACTGTCAAATATCCACCGGCCGGGCGTTTCTTGTAGATGAGACCAGTGGAGGTACGACGGTGGAGAATCTCCACCGGCCGGGATTTGACGAGCATTCTTGAATATAGCCCAGAGTCGTCGTCAGGCGGCATGGCGGCTAGTGGCGCTGTTGACGATGACGGTGGCGGCGGCGAGGGGCAGGAGGCAGCGTCAGGCAGCAGGAAGCAGCGTCGGGCGGGAGGAGTCAGCACGCGGCGGCAGGGGCTGCGGCAGGGGCAGCGCCAGGGGCTGCGCGGCAGGGGCAGCGCCAGGGGCTGCGCGGCAGGGGCAGCGCCAGGGGCTGCGCGGCAGGGGCAGCTGCGTATTCCGCCGGTGCAGAGGACTGGCAATGCCCTTGCTACCCTAAGTCTGGGTAGCTGGGGGGAGAGGGCTAGCTTACACCTGCATGGCTAGGTGATAGCTGTCAGCCGCGCCCTCGCCCCAAGCTGGGTGTTTGGGTCACTCCAGGGTTACCAACTATTACATTGGGCCATATTCAAGAATTTTTCTCCACCCGTTGTGTCGGTTTTTGGTATACAAGAATCAAAATACGACGCGACGCGTCGAGCTCAGGGGTGAAGGTTATGTCAGCTGATTCCCGACAACTTGCACATCCCACCTTCATCCCGTTCTCCACTCATTCCATCGTATTTCTTCCCAGACCATTACAGGAGAGTTTTCAACACAACCGAGAGTGACAGCCATACACTGTGAATGCACACGTGTCATCATTAAGGTAAAATCTGGTCCAGGAGGCCTTATATAGGTGTGTGAACTTGTGAGGAAGCCAGGCGGCGGCGGGAGGGTGGAGGGCAGCCATTGTGTGGAGCAGTGGTGGCGGGCCGTTCAAATGTACTCGCACGCATCACTCAGGCCAATTTTTTCTGCACCAACGCCTCAGACAAGTGGCGAACACTAACTTAGCTATTATTTTAATGTCAGAAATGATAAATTTCACTAGTAAAATGTATTAGATATGTATAACACAGTCAAAATACTGATGCCGCTTTGGGCTCGCTTGGGTTGGTACGCCTGTCAAATATCCACCAGTCGGGGCAGTTCTTGTAGATGAGACCAGTGGAGGTACGACGGTGGAAAATCTCCACCGGCCGGGATTTGACGAGCATTCTTGAATATAGCCCATTGTTACCATCATAATGGATATGGTGTTAGTGACACAAACGAGGGTATGAACCTCTCGCCGTAGTGAGTCCGCTAAGGTCACTGGCAAACCGATGTCTCTGGGACTCTCTGCAGTATTTAGTCCTTTAAGCCTTAACCCTTAAGATTTTCTCCAGCGTCTCCGTCGAGACAAAACCACGCCTTGACCTCAGGCGCTCCCCAACACACTCCTTGGCAGCCTGTAGAGTTTTACGTTGGAAGGTATCCCACAGTTTTACAGGGTCCTCGAGGGCATAGAGCACATCAAACCGATTTGAGACTGCCACTACATACTCATGGGCACATGTCAAGTCCTTCAGTTTCTCAAGATGAAACTCAGTATGGTTACTGTGGTGATGGTAAAGGCTTTTTCATAGATCAACTAGCTATTAATTATATTCGATGTATGTATCGTGAAGCCTCGGTGGTTCGGATACGTATTTGTAATTTCTGTTCCATTTCGCTCACGGAGTCAGTTCACTCCAGCTGCTCGCTCTATACAGACGTTGGGTTTATTGTCAAGTAAAGCCTTAAGGAAAGGTTAATGATTTTATCTTTTTCCTACTCACCACAGTTACCTCTTGAGATTCTTCTGGACTTGACATTAAGCTTAAGTGTAGCAACAAAAAGTTTGTGATCTGTTCCAAAAAACTCAGCACTCTGGTAAACCCTGCAGTTCTGGAGAATCCTCCAACAAGTACTAACGAGAGCGTGGTCGATCTCCTTAGCTACCCCTCCGGCATTACTATACCATGTCCAGCGGTTCAGCTCTGGTCTCTAATATCAAGAACCTGCAATTATCAACCTTCTGGACCTCGCAAAATTCAGAAGCAGATAACTGTTAATGTTTCTGGTACCGGAGCCATGGGGACCAACAATTAACTCGTATCACAGTGCCAGTGGTAGCATTGAAGTCGCCCAGGACAATGAGTGGTCCCGAGGAGAACACTGGTCTAATACAGAGTCGAGTTTGGCTTAGAACATCTCCTTCTCTTCAGTTTTACGCACCTCGGTATGAGCGTACACTGCAACAAGAGACATGAAACCCAGAGTGTGTTTCATCATCACCAGCATTATAGGCTCATCAACCGGAGTAACCTCTACAACTGACGGCTGCAGTTTGTTGGAGATGACTATGGCTACTCCCCAGACATGGTCGCCATTGTTCATGCCGGACCAGTATTAGGTGTAACCCCGACTACTGGTCTCGTCACTGCCAGGCCTCCTCGTCTCAGAGTCCCACTATATCCACCCTCAGCCTACTGAGCTCGCCCGATAGGAGAGGTAGTCGACGATCGTCTGAGAGGCTCAGAACGTTCCACGAAGAACCCTCCTACACGAAGAACCCTCCGGAGGTTTATCCCAGGAGTGATTCGACGGGCAGGCGCCACCTCTGCACCACCCCGGCCACCCCCATTAGAAAAAGATGGGCTAGGGCCCTATCACTCGATTTAGAGTGCGGGATTCATGAGGGCTTTGCCCCGCCCTCGTCATAGGGAGACCCCCCCCCCCTGCGTCGGCATTGGAGTGGTCTGCGTGGTCTGGCCCCCCGGCAAGACCGGGTCGGGAGCGTGGTAACACGCATCCGGCCTCTACCTCTTATTTTTATTATTATTTTGTTTTTGTTTTCATCTTGGCCTATAGCGCCTGTAGGCAGTGACTTCTAAGGCTCGGATGGTAGGCTCTCTGGAGATTCACTTGAGGGCTGTCTGTGGTGGTTGGCCCTCGCCCGTGGTGGCGCAGGCAGGATTTTTATAGTGACGCCTGTGATTAGAGGCTTATGCTGCTCCTCTGTGTCCGTCGATGCATTCGCAATCGAAGGTAGAATTATGGGCAGGGCATGTGGGTGTTCTTAGGCCACTCGACGGTGCAGAAAGATTTTGGTTTTCTTCGGGATCGAACTCGGGTCACCGAGAACGCCACTCGGAGACGCTAACTACTCTGCTACCGCCTCCCCGTGTTCGGCCTACGTGTACCGCCTACGCGCCTCATTATGTTCGTGGCTAGTTAAGTTTTTACAGGGAGGGGCTGCAAGCCCGTCCCCAACCAATCTAATTCAGGGATTGGCCTTACTGCTCACCGTGGCCAGGGACGCAGAACCCACTGTAGGGATTAACCCTAGGCTGCCCACTATGTCACCCATAGCTGAAGCTGGGTGGCCATTGACTCAATAGTGAGTTCATCTGCCCTTAAAGATGGTCTTATTTGTTTTCCATCTGGGTGTCTAGCACACCCTCCTCACTGGTAGAACCAGTGGGGTTGCCGGTCTAGTCGTCGACGATCCGACCATGCGGCTGGTTGTACTGGGTTACATGTACCTAATAGGCACACAGGAGTATATAAAGGTGGTAGAGTACCTCTGTAGAGCAGAGGGGGTCATTTGATTTAATGTGGACTCGTCCGAACCACGGCAAGATGGTTGTAGCGGGAGAACATTAATACTAATATAATGATAATAATAATAATAATAATATAAACAATATAATTAAATATATTAGAAGCTAAATATATAAGTACAAAATATAAAATTAATAATTGAAACAAGAATGAACGGAGGGGATTGCAAGAGTTAAAGTTTTAAAGCAGTGTAAAAGTAGTTGATTCCGTCGGACAGCAGAGGGGTTATTTTATACTAGCTGCAAAGCCGCCCTCCGGGCGGACTTTTTGGCTAGCTCCTGCGGAGGGCTACTGGTGGGCCTTCGGCCCACCAAACACAGACTCTCCAGATAGCCCCTTCTAACTGTCCTGAAATCATGGATGTAGAAATGTATGTATTAACGCCTTACCCATCACCCCCCACCCATTCACTCACCCATTACCCATCACCCCCCACCCATTCACTCACCCATTACCCATCACCACACACCCATTCACTCACCCATTACCCATCACCTCCCACCTATTCCCTCACCCATCACCCCCCACCCATTCACTCACCCATCACCCCACACTCATTACCCATCACCCCACCCATTCACTCACCCATTTCCCATCACCCTACATCAAGGTTTCCTCAATTCGAGAGAACTGGAACTCGAAATGCCAGGGGTCGCTGGCAGTTTTAACTCACTTTTTTGATAATAAGCTGGTCTACTGGAAAACAAAATATGGGCTTATTCCACTGCACTTAAAACACAAAAGTATAATATTAAGAACGATTTTCTTCTATATGTATATTGTATAGAAGCCTGATTCTGTAAAACATTGTATATAACCAAATAACCAAGGAGGTTATAGTTGAGGAGGCGAGGTAAATGCTACTCTATGATATTATATAGTCAATAACGAATGTTTAGAAGCTATCTATACCTAGGCAGTCATATTTTCCTGTTATTATTGTGTAACAATCAGATAGAAAGCCTGGAAGTGCAATGAGTCGACGCGTGAAGTCTTAATGTTTTGATTCAATCGCCCCGCCACAATCTCTCCCCCCCCCCCTCCACCACTCCCCGCCGCGGCGTGTCGCCTCCACAATTATAACCTACATTGTCGCAGCAACAAGCCGATTTCGGCATTCTTTATTCTTCGTTTTTCCAAGGCATTGCTTATTGTATTTTGACAAGCGTTTGCCAGACGCAGCAGTACTGTCTTAGAAAACAGTGTGAACATCGCCCAAATTTTACATGCCACAATATACATGTAAAAAATATATTAAGCTTTGCTACTCGAGGCGAGTAATTTGCATTAAATTGCTATTATAGAACATTCCATCGTAATGCATGTCATCCATATAATTAGTAGAAAAACTATATTTTTTGGTATTCAGATGCGGTGCATCAATGTTTATCGCGAAATTAATTTATGAAAAATATTATTCGCGGGGCCAAAACACAGTAGACCAACCTTTAAGTTAAAACTGCCAGCGACCACTGGCATTTCTCGAGTTTCAGATCATTGGAATTCTCGCAACCCACATTTTTTTAAATCACAATTCTCGCTAATAGGCTGCTAAAAAAGAAAAGAAAAAAGTGATCGGATCATCTCATAAGTGGGCTTATAATGTGCCCCTGGTTGAGCTGGTTCCAAAACTGTGCCATATGATGGAATTGTGCCACGGGGGGCGGCACCTATCGCGGACATATACACAGACACACAGACACACTTTCGCTTATAAATTATTATAGAGGTGGCCTCATCCGAACCAAGGCTAGATAGCAGGAGAGTATAGATTTAAAATAAATAAGTAAAACTACCAAAAGATAATAGCAAAGATACCTAGCAAAAAAAAAAGGTGTGGGGGAAATCAGGAGCGGTATTATCAAAGCGATCATAGTTAAGAAAGTATATCATAGCTGGACAAAATGGCCCATTTTAGTCACAACTGGCTGGCGAATATCATAAATTGGGGGGTGAGTATCACAAAACCGCGTGGGAGGCTAAGAGTGGGTTCACCGTGTTCTAGCGCAACTATGATATACGGTCCCACGGCTATGATATACGTTTCTGCTGTCAACATGGCCGAAGACCGAAGTACCACCACAACAACAGCCTCAAAGAAGGAATTCTCGCCAACGAAGAGACGTATTGAACGAGCTTGGTGACGCACAGCACGTTTTATGAAAGCAAATCAAAACTATTCAGGAAAACTAAGTTTCAGCCTCGAAATCGCGGGATTACCTAAACCGTAAATTTACCCTATTTTTCACGCCGGCGGGAGTTCCAATTTAAGGCGACCGTTCCAGTTATTAATCTTGCTATTACCGAATCCAATATATATATTCAATATGCTATTACCCGTGTTTCTGCATGCAGGGATTAAATACCAACAATAACTTCATCAGTTAGGTTAGGTAGTTTCAACACCTAACTGATGATGAAGTTATTGTTGGTATTTAATCCCAGCATGCAGAAACGGTAATAGCATATTGAATTTATTTTATATATTGGATTCTGTAATAGCAAGATTAAGAACTAGAACTATCGCCTTAAATTTGAACTCCCGCCGGCGTGAAAAATTGTGAAAAACCTAACCTGGACATTGATTATAATTAATGTCCAGGTTAAGTTAGTGAACTAGCGAGGGGGGGGGGTCCCTTAATACCGAAATATACCAAAATACACCTGATTATATCGAAATATTATTTTTTTCGGTGTATTTTGGTATATTTTTGTGTATTTGGTTTATTATTTGCCATAAATATATATTTTTTTATTGTACTGCCCTATCCTTTTCCCCAAGGTTATAAAATAAGTAAATTTTTATTAACTTTAATAAGTAACGGTCAGGTTAAGTTAGGTAGGTATGCAGAAACAATGGCAAACGCTGATTATAAATATATATTTGGTACTATAATATCAAGATTAATAACTGGAACTGTCGTTAAGTTAATTAGGTTATATTTGAGAATCTAATTGTGTGAGGTACAGGCCTAGGCCTGTGTTACTGACATTCAACTTGCAAATCTAACGAAATTATCCCAACCTATACCGAACAAAAATGTACTAAACCAAAACGGGGTTACATATAATGGATTATTTTCCGGGATGGATTATTATTTTACTCCCTCTGTCACTGTCCTTAATATGTTATTGACATAGGAAAAATATCAAAATCCTTAAAACGCAGTCAATAGCCGAATATATCACTTAAAATAATATTTGAAGAAAACAGTACCGCTATATTTAGCAGACGCCTATGATAGATGGTTGTGCTAGATTCCAAACTTATGATATATGGTGTATGATAAATATGTATGATATTCAAGAGCTATGATACATTTATGTCATATCTATGATACACGCTCTGGTAATATCGCTACAGAGGTTCTGCACTTTCTCTTCTCACTTTTATGTATCGACCGGTACGTTAGGATGCTTTGTGTATATTGCGGTGAATTATATCGACGCAGGATCTGTAGGAGATTCTCGTAATCATCAGTAACGTACATTACTAGTTATGCTGCTGACGCCCATCTGGTCTCTCTGGTGGTATATCCTCGTCTGGCTGCCAGAGTCCTCAGAGCTGCCGTCGCTTCGCAATCAAGGAGGTAGTGGACTAAGGACTCCTCTGTGAGGGCTTCACAAAAACTGCATACTTCCCCTTCGTAGACTCCGCTCAGGGAACGCACTGTAGGGTAACCAAGACGTAGTCGCGTTATACTTTATTTTTATATTTTTATTTTTTATTGGAGCCTATAGCGCCTGTAGGCTTATGGAGAGTCTTGATGTTGGTCGATCTCGCCCGTTAGTGGCGCAGGCTTGATTTTTATAGTGACACCTGTGGTCTTAGGTGAAGATCGCGTTTTCTATGATGTTCGGATCTTCAGTCAGGATCATGCAGCCCCTAAAGATTTATCCGTCATACTCGCAATCGAAGACCGGTTTTGATGCGAGGTTTTTTCAGCCACTCGACGATGGATTTGACAGTTGCTCCTTGGTAGGACTTGAACTCGGGAACTTCTTCTTCCCTACCAGGCTCTTGAAAGAGTTGCCCCCGGCAGGATTTGAACTCGGAACATTGAGTTCACCACTCCAAGATGCTAACCACTCGGCCACCGCCACCCCAAACTTACCCTGCCCCTCCTTGCAACAAGGACAGGTAAAGAAAACGGCTCTTATTCCATCGCGATCGGGTACCAGGTCAATGCAGTTGAGTTACCTTGCGCACGTCTTGCCATCTCCTGGGCCCCGATACCCGCTGTCCTACGGGCCAATCTTTTAATATGTTGGAGACTCAGAGAAATGGTTATCCTAACCTGGTCTAGTGTCAGTGCTTGGGCTTCATCTTCTGCTGTCTTATTTCGTTGGACACCCACATGACTGGGTATCCAGACAAGGGTTCCTCCCTTCCCTCGCGTCTTTAGCTCAGTCAAAACGTGAAGAAGCATCTTCACAAGTCTGATATTGTCCTTAGGTGGGTATTGCTGTAAGGATTGTAAGGCAGTCATAGTATGTGTAGACAGTAATGTGTATGTCATCCTGGTGTAACGCATACGTTAATGCTGTCGTTATTCCCACCAACTCAGTCTGCAGTGTTGAACATGTGTCTGATACTCGCCAACCGTAGATGTTTGCTCCACACACAAATGCAATAGCCACTCTGCCATTTTCTTTGTCAACAGACCAATCTGCGTAGTACACACGGGCTCCAGGTACATCTGTTTGAGCAATCGACTCCTGAGCTTTGCTGAGGAGTAACTCACGTGAACACAGCGCCTTCCTGCAGGGGAGCGGCGAGTTGAGGAATCTGACCACTGCAGGTTCCCAAGGTGGTGGATCGTCGTAATTCTCAACTTTGCAGTCGTGCCACAAGGTCAACACCAGGAAGGAGAGCGTGTGTAGCTCTTGCGACACATCTCAGCCATGTTCTCTCATTGAAGTCTTGGACCCTGTGGGAGAACTGAGACAAGACACTGACGTGCCGGGTTCTTAGTGGGCGTATTAGCAATTTTAGCAACAAGTGCTGCTGGGAGCTGCTCTACCCTTACCGTTAGGGGAGGAAGTCCAGTCTCTGCTCACAAAACCTCCAGGCTCCAGCTTACTTATTCATCACCGCATTTTATGGTACCGTTTTCATTAAAAACACTGTTTGTCCATCAGAAAAAGCACTAAAATTTGGTCAGGGTCTTACAGGTTTTAATGAAACCTAACCCAACCTTATAGGTTTTTTTTGAGACGAAGTTCTCGTCCATTATAACCACCATGAGTTTGCCCAATAAGGAAATGGTAATTAAAGTCCCGTGTATTTTGGCGGAAAAAAGAAACTACAACTAATCTTAACCAAAAAAACATTACCTGGTGGTATCAAATAACCACAGCGGTAACACTGCTGGTGGCCTATCCTCAACGGCCATAAAAACAGTCATGAGCTCTGCTGGTGTGAGCTTTCGAGGACGATCATCATGAACGTCGCGTGCTGCCATGGCGAAGTCTTCTTATCAGCTGTGGATGAGGGAGGAAAACGCTGGAGTCTGGACCTGGTGTCGTGTGGGCAAGTGTCTGTTTGTGAGGTAGAGTCTGTTTACAAACAAAGGCAAAGAAAACGGGCGTTAAGGGGAATACTTACTAATATTGACTTGACAACATAGGCATGTCCAGGCGTCCTACGACAACAAATCCGTCTTTATTTATCATTAAAGGGGGAGGGGGGGGGGCACGAAGTGGAACACTCGCCGACGTCGGCGAGAATTCCTATCGGCGACAGTTATAGGTATGGTTTTGAGCATATGATATACGAGGCATTCAATTTCGTACAGAAATGTCTTAACCACCCGTATTTACCCCCATGAGGGAACGTCTGTTTACTAACAAAGGCAAAGAAAACGGGCGTTGAGGGGAATCCATACTAATATTGACATGATCAACAAAGGCATGTCCCGACGTCCTACGACAACAAACCCGTCTTTATTTATCATTAAAGGGGGAGGGATGGGGCACGAAGTGGAACACTCGCCGACGTCGGCGAGAATTCCTATCGGCGACAGTTATAGGTATGGTTTTGAGCATATATGATATATGAGACATTCAATTTCGTACAGAAATGTCCTCTGAGCAGGAGATGGGGGTATATATGGGTGGTTAAGACATTTCTGTACGAAATTGAATGCCTCATATATCATATGCTCAAAACCATACCTATAACTGTCGCCGATAGGAATTCTCGCCGACGTCGGCGAGTGTTCCACTTCGTGCCCCCCCCTCCCCCTTTAATGATAAATAAAGACGGGTTTGTTGTCGTAGGACGTCGGGACATGCCTTTGTTGATCATGTCAATATTAGTATGGATTCCCCTCAACGCCCGTTTTCTTTGCCTTTGTTAGTAAACAGACGTTCCCTCATAAACAGACACTTGCCCACACGACACCGGAGGAAACCGTTTGTTTACGTATGGCGCCGGACAAAAGGCTTCCGCTGGGTGCCTCCCAAGCTCCCAACTCAAGTTCAAGTTTTAGATCGTACTCAAACGTACTCGCGACACACCACAAGATTGGACCAAAATGATTTCTTCATACCAAATGATTTCTTCATACCAACATCATTTTGGTATGAAATACCTCGCAAGTAGCCCCCTCACGCTTCAAGCCCCGCCACCACGACAAGGTGACTGACTCACTCAACACAGCGGGCCAGCTTTGAGGAGCTCCACACTGATATTACAAACACCAGCTGCCTTTCCACCCCTCAACTTTGCTACAGCAATTATCGAAACAAATCCGATATATTATGATATAAAATGAAGTATATTCTACTGTACTTCTTAGATAAAATTTTGGTTCATCGTATTAGGTGATAATATTATAGTGTACATATCGGTCGATGATGTCATTTACGAGATGAAGATTATCACAAAATATAAGTTGAAGAAAATATCCCTGGATAAGCGAAGATGATAATATTGAAAGTATTTTCAAATTTCCTAAGTTTCCTGTTATTAAAATTGCTTTCAAACACAATGTAATTGCAAAGAAATGCATTGATACTGGACTGAGAACATTTAATCTGAGTATAAGTTCCTTGCACGTGACGTCACTGCCCTCGTTGTGCAGGCAACAGACGCGGGAGATGCGAGCGTGGAGGACCAACAAACTCCACTTGCCGCCTGTGTTTGCCCGCTTATGGTAATTTTCCCTAACCAAATATATTTTAATCAGTATAAATTATATACTGTTATCTTTGGAAATGTTTGTTCTATAATATTATCAAATAAAACAAATAGTAAAACACTAAAGAAATGCCTTCATGCGACTGATGAAATATGCATGAATTTAAACTCGTCGCCATTTAAAGTTGTGCAAGACAACTTTTAACATGGAGCATATCAATAGAAGCGGAATCTTATTATCTTTCCATTGATATATTTCGCTATCTGATCAATGAATTAGCACTATGCATAAATTAGCGTTAACTAAATAAATAACTACATCACTCGGGTAATTTCCCGATTGATTATGTTATTTATTTATTTATATATTTAGTTTTCTGAGAAATTAATGAGTTTTAAAAGGAGGCTAAACAATTTCATGGGTGGGTATGAAAGGTGGATGTAGATAGAGTTAAGTAACATGAACTACCACGTGTAAGTCTCACGACCTCTTGTAGCTTCCTTATTTTCTTATAGTCTTTAGTCTCGCTGCAAACCGTTTACATCAGACTGTGATCTAATAATCCTACCTATCTTAGTATCATCAGCAAACATGCTGATATCACTGTTAATCCCACTATCTAAGTCGTTGATGTAAACAAAAAATACAAAGTCTGTAGTCTTTTCGTAATCTCATTTATTCGGCCGTAAATACTCTCGGTCGATTGAGCTCTGTTTCATTATTTGTACATTTTTTCTCACCTTCACTGTTTTTATTAAGTATACATTCTGCGTCTTATTACATATTAATGTGAATATAAGCTCACCACAGAGTTATAGTATACCTAGAAAGAGATATGAGAGTGCTGTGAAGTGTGGGGCAGGTGTATCCAGCTTCTTTCCTGTGAATACAGGAGTGAGGCAAGGGTGCGTCCTTGCCCCATCACTTTTCAACGCTTGTATGGACTGGGTATTGGACAAGGTTGTAGATCAAAGTGATTGTGGAGCATCCGTCGGCAACACCAAGATCACTGATCTTGTTTTTGCCGATGATGCAGTAATCTTTGCTGAGTCGCTGGAGGTCCTGGTGATGGCTCTCGAGGCGCTGCACGAGGAGGCATAGCCTTTGGGACTTGAGGTCTCCTGGCTCAAGACCAAGGTCCAGGTATTTGGAGACCTACTAGATAAAGCAGTACAGTCTGTTCATGCGTGTGGCGAGGACATTGAGATCTTGGAAAGTTTTACATACCTTGGTAGCGCAGTCCATAATGACGGCGGGTCACGTCAAGAAGTCTTACGACGGATTGGCATAGCCCACGGTGTTATGGACTCGCTCAGCGGGAGTATTTGGCGTTGTCGGTACCTGTGCAGGAGGACAAAGATCCGGATCTTCAAGTCGCTTGTGATCCCTGTCTTACTTATGGTTGTGAGACATGGACACTAAATAGTGACTTGAAGAGACGAATCAATGTCTTTGGTAATAAGTGTCTTCGCAGAATCATGGGTATCGCTGGGATGATTACGTGTCAAATCAGCGATTGCACTGTGAGACTGAATCGAGGCCTATTACCTGCATAGTCCGTCAGCGCAACTTCGGCTATATGGGCATGTGGCACGCTACCTGAAACGATCCTTCCCATCTGGTTGTATCTGTAGAGAANACGTGAATCGTCAAAAAGTTGAACATCGCCCAAATTTAAGGCACAATATACAGAAAAATATATTAAGCTTTGCTACCGAGGCGAGTAATTTTGCTTTAAATTGCATTATAGAACATTCCATCGTAATGCTGTCATCCATATAATTAGTAGAAGAACTATATTTTTTGGTTTTCAGATGCGGTGCATCATGTTTATCGCGAAATTAAATTTATGAAAAATATTATCCCCGGGGCCAAAACACAGTAGACCAACCTTTAATTTAAAAAACTGCCAGCGACCACGGGCATTTCTCGAGTTTCGATCAATTGGAATTCTGCAACCCACATTTTTTAAATCACAATTCTCGCTAATAGGCTGCAAAAAAAAGAAAAGAAAAAAGTGATCGGATCATCTCATAAGTGGCTTATAATGTGCCCCTGGTTCGAGCTGGTTTCCAAAACTGTGCCATATGGATGGAATTGTGCCACGGGGGGCGGCACCTAATCGCGGACATATACACAGACACACAGACACACTTTCGCTTATAAATTATTATAGAGGTGGCCTCATCCGAACCCAAGGCTAGATAGCAGGAGAGTATAGATTTAAAATAAATAAGTAAAACTCCCAAAAAAGATAATAGCAAGATAATAGCAAAAAAAAAAAGGAGGGGGGGGAATCAGGAGCGGTATTATCAAAGCGATCATAGTTAAGAAAGTATATCATAGCTGGACAAAAATGGCCCATTTAGTCACAACTGGCTGGCGAATACCCATAAATTGGGGGGTGAGTATCACAAAACCGCGTGGGAGGCTAAGAGTGGGTTTTGTAGCTATTTCAGTAGTCACCCCTTTCAGTTTATCAAGTTTTCCGTTCTTACAGTGCTGTCCCTAAGAGAACCAGCGTATGAACGTTAACTATTCTATTTTATATTTTCATATTTTGTTATTTTCATTATTTCATTGCCACGCCCGCAACACAGCCGGCGGCAACACTGCCATGCTCGCAGCACTGCCACGCCCGCAACACTGCGGCGGCAAAAACTCCATGGCGGCAACACTGCCACGCCCGCAACACTGCCGGCGGCAAACACTGCCCTGGCCGCCAACATTGCCAACGCCCGCACACAGCCGGCGGCAACCACTGCCACGCCCGCAACACTGCCAAAGCCCGCAACACTGCCACGCCTGCAACACCAGCCATGCTCGCAGCACTGCCACCCCCCGCAACACTGCCGGCGGCAAACACTGCCATGGCGGCAACGCAACACTGCCACGCCCGCAACACTGCCACGCCTGCAACACTGCCACGCCTGCAACACTGCTATGCCCGTCAAACACCACGTCACATCGAGACCACAGGACCACCAGTACACGCCAAGGCCCGTCATTTAGCTCCACATCGCTACCATCACATCGCCAACACCCAGGCAACGCCGCTCTACCAAAGTCTCGTTCCTCTTCCCGCGTCACTAGGGGGGGGGTACTGTAGCGATTTCAGTAGTCACCCCTTTCAGTCTTATCAAGTTTTCCGTTCTCTACCAGTGCTGTCCCTAAGAGAACCAGCGTAGCAACGTTAACTATTCTATTTTATATTCTTCATATTTTGTTATTGTCATTATCATATTTATACACGATTATCAACTCATCAATACAGTTAATTATATACAACGTGTAACCCGTAATGTATACTAGAAGTGTCTTTGGTGAAACTCGCAGTCTTGGGCGAGTTCCACATTTAACCTTCAAACCACCATTTGTAAACCAGAATTTCTGTATATGTAATCCAGATTTTAATGCAAATAATAACCTGAACTGACCAAATGAGTTTCTATCATTCCAGTTCAACCATAAGCTATGAACACTCCACCTAGTTACAGGTTCACCGTGTTCTAGCGCAACTATGATATACGGTCCCACGGCTATGATATACGTTTCTGCTGTCAACATGGCCGAAGACCGAAGTACCACCACAACAACAGCCTCAAAGAAGGAATTCTCGCCAACGAAGAGACGTATTGAACGAGCTTGGTGACGCACAGCACGTTTTATGAAAGCAAATCAAAACTATTCAGGATAACTAAGTGTCAGCCTCGAAATCGCGGGATTACCTAAACCGTAAATTTACCCTATTTTTCAAGCCGGCGGGAGTTCCAATTTAAGGCGACCGTTCCAGTTATTAATCTTGCTATTACCGAATCCAATATATATATTCAATATGCTATTACCCGTGTTTCTGCATGCAGGGATTAAATACCAACAATAACTTCATCAGTTAGGTTAGGTAGTTTCAACACCTAACTGATGATGAAGTTATTGTTGGTATTTAATCCCAGCATGCAGAAACAGTAATAGCATATTTAATTTATTTTATATACTGGATTCTGTAATAGCAAGATTAAGAACTAGAACAATCGCCTTAAATTTGAACTCCCGCCGGCGTGAAAAATGTGGAAAAATTGTGAAAAACCTAACCTGGACATTGATTATAATTAATGTCCAGGTTAAGTTAGTGAACTAGCGAGGGGGGGGGTCCCTTAATACCGAAATATACCAAAATACACCTAATTATACCGAAATATTATTTTTTTCGGTGTATTTTGGTATATTTTTGTGTATTTGGTTTATTATTTGCCATAAATATATATTTTTTTATTGTACTGCCCTATCCTTTTCCCCAAGGTTATAAAATAAGTAAATTTTTATTAACTTTAATAAGTAACGGTCAGGTTAAGTTAGGTACGTATGCAGAAACAATGGCAAACGCTGATTATAAATATATATTTGGTACTATAATATCAAGATTAATAACTGGAACTGTCGTTAAGTTAATTAGGTTATATTTGAGAATCTAATTGTGTGAGGTACAGGCCTAGGCCTGTGTTACTGACATTCAACTTGCAAATCTAACGAAATTATCCCAACCTATACCGAACAAAAATGTACTAAACCAAAACGGGGTACATATAATGGATTATTTTCCGGGATGGATTACTATTTTACTCCCTCTGTCACTGTCCTAATATGTTATTGACATAGGAAAAATATCAAAATCCTTAAAACGCAGTCAATAGCCGAATATATCACTTAAAATAATATTTGAAGAAAAACAGTACCGCTATATTAGCAGACGCCTATGATAGATGGTTGTGCTAGATTCCAAACTTATGATATATGGTGTATGATAAATATGTATGATATTCAAAGAGCTATGATACATTATGTCATATCTATGATACACGCTCTGGTAATATCGCTACAGAGGTTCTGCACTTCTCTTCTCACTTTTATGTATCGACCGGTACGTTAGGATGCTTTGGTTATATTGCGGTGAATTATTATCGACGCAGGATCTGTAGGAGATTCTCGAATCATCAGTAACGTACATTACTAGTTATGCTGGTGAACGCCCATCTGGTCTTCTGGTGGTATATCCTCGTCTGGCTGCCAAGAGTCCTCAGAGCTGCCCCGTCGTTCGCAATCAAGGAGGTAGTGGACTAAGGACTCCTCTGTGAGGGCTTCACAAAAACTGCATACTTCCCCTTCGTAGACTCCGCTCAGGGAACGCACTGTAGGGTAACCAAGAGTAGTCCGCGTTATACTTATTTTATATTTTTATTTTTATTGGAGCCTATAGCGCCTGTAGGCTTATGGAGAGTCTTGATGTTGGTCGATCTCGCCGTAGTGGCGCAGGCTTGATTTTTATAGTGACACCTGTGGTCTTAGGTGAAGATCGCGTATTTCTATGATGTTCGGATCTTCAGTCAGGATCATGCAGCCCCTAAAGATTTTCCGTCATACTCGCAATCGAAGACCGGTTTTGATGCGAGGTTTTTTCAGCCACTCGGACGATGGATTTGACAGTTGCTCCTTGGTAGGACTTGAACTCGGGAACTTCTTCTTCCCTACCAGGCTCTTGAAAGAGTTGCCCCCGGCAGGATTTGAACTCGGAACATTGAGTTCACCACTCCAAGATGCTAATCACTCGGCCACCGCCACCCCAAACTTACCCTGCCCCTCCTTGCAACAAGGACAGGTAAAGAAAACGGCTCTTATTCCATCGCGATCGGGTACCAGGTCAATGCAGTTGAGTTACCTTGCGCACGTCTTGCCATCTCCTGGGCCCCGATACCCGCTGTCCTACGGGCCAATCTTTTAATATGTTGGAGACTCAGAGAAATGGTTATCCTAACCTGGTCTAGTGTCAGTGCTTGGGCTTCATCTTCTGCTGTCTTATTTCGTTGGACACCCACATGACTGGGTATCCAGACAAGGGTTCCTCCCTTCCCTCGCGTCTTTAGCTCAGTCAAAACGTGAAGAAGCATCTTCACAAGTCTGATATTGTCCTTAGGTGGGTATTGCTGTAAGGATTGTAAGGCAGTCATAGTATGTGTAGACAGTAATGTGTATGTCATCCTGGTGTAACGCATACGTTAATGCTGTCGTTATTCCACCAACTCAGTCTGCAGTGTTGAACATGTGTCTGATACTCGCCAACCGTAGATGTTTGCTCCACACACAAAGCAATAGCCACTCTGCCATTTTCTTTGTCAACAGACCAATCTGCGTAGTACACACGGGCTCCAGGTACATCTGTTTGAGCAATCGACTCCTGAGCTTTGCTGAGGAGTAACTCACGTGAACACAGCGCCTTCTGCAGGGGAGCGGCGAGTTGAGGAATCTGACCACTGCAGGTTCCCAAGGTGGTGGATCGTCGTAATTCTCAACTTTGCAGTCGTGCCACAAGGTCAACACCAGGAAGGAGAGCGTGTGTAGCTCTTGCGACACATCTCAGCCATGTTCTCTCATTGAAGTCTTGGACCCTGTGGGAGAACTGAGACAAGACACTGACGTGCCGGGTTCTTAGTGGGCGTATTAGCAATTTTAGCAACAAGTGCTGCTGGGAGCTGCTCTACCCTTACCGTTAGGGGAGGAAGTCCAGTTTCTGCTCACAAAACCTCCAAGCTCCAGCTTCCTTATTCATCACCGCATTTTATGGTACCGTTTTCATTAAAAACACTGTTTGTCCATCAGAAAAAGCACTAAAATTTGGTCAGGGTCTTACAGGTTTTAATGAAACCTAACCCAACCTTATAGGTTTTTTTTGAGACGAAGTCCTCGTCCATTATAACCACCATGAGTTTGCCCAATAAGGAAATGGTAATTAAAGTCCCGTGTATTTTGGCGGAAAAAAGAAACTACAACTAATCTTAACCAAAGAAACATTACCTGGTGGTATCAAATAACCACAGCGGTAACACTGCTGGTGGCCTATCCTCAACGGCCATAAAAACAGTCATGAGCTCTGCTGGTGTGAGCTTTCGAGGACGATCATCATGAACGTCGCGTGCTGCCATGGCGAAGTCTTCTTATCAGCTGTGGATGAGGGAGGAAAACGCTGGAGTCTGGACCTGGTGTCGTGTGGGCAAGTGTCTGTTTGTGAGGTAGAGTCTGTTTACAAACAAAGGCAAAGAAAACGGGCGTTAAGGGGAATACTTACTAATATTGACTTGACAACATAGGCATGTCCAGGCGTCCTACGACAACAAATCCGTCTTTATTTATCATTAAAGGGGGAGGGGGGGGGGCACGAAGTGGAACACTCGCCGACGTCGGCGAGAATTCCTATCGGCGACAGTTATAGGTATGGTTTTGAGCATATGATATACGAGGC
The DNA here is from genome assembly GCA_016584305.1 of Chionoecetes opilio. Classification (NCBI taxonomy): domain Eukaryota; kingdom Metazoa; phylum Arthropoda; class Malacostraca; order Decapoda; family Majidae; genus Chionoecetes; species Chionoecetes opilio. Next base: position 110,586 of record JACEEZ010026452.1, read on the forward strand.
ATTCAATTTCGTACAGAAATGTCTTAACCACCCGTATTTACCCCCATGAGGGAACGTCTGTTTACTAATGTAGTGGTTATTTTGTCCTGTCACATCACCCACATTAAATGGGAAAAAATATATGATTGAACAAAAATAAAAGATTTAAGAAAATATGTATGTTGGAAACTGAATGATAACTCGTTAATATATTTCTAATTATAATATATTCAACTCTTTACTGTCTCACTTCCCAACTGGTGTACATTCATAAGTTATCTTAATATTAAGTCTTCCTTCCCTCCTAGCGATACGCACGCGAAATGCTCAAGTCGTTATCTAATATAATTTACTATCTTTGGTAACTTTCAGTCGCACTGTTACCCTTAACGATACGCACATGTAATGCTCAAGTCGTTATCCTAATATAATTTACTAACTTTGGTAACTTCAGTCTCACTGTTACCCCTTAACGATACGCACATGTAATGCTCAAGTCGTTATCCTAATATAATTTATACGTAGTCTATCCCACTTCCAAACTGTTTCCCTCTCACTTATTTTTTCAATTTCCTTCTTCTCTCCTTGTCCTCACACGGCTGGCTGTGACATGTTGTGGTTGCCCCCTCTGCTCATTTGTGAGCGCTTGACCCCTGGTCCGCCCAACAGCATCCTACCTTGGGACCCCAAGTAATGCACTTTATTAGTCTTGGTCAACAAAAGAATCACCAAACAGTACCAAAT